>CAJDYZ010011340.1:0-12319 GCA_903986555.1 Heterotrigona itama
AGAAGAAGAAGAAGAAGAAGAAGAAGAAAAGAAATGAACAGACGGAGCACCGGATGGAATATCGTCACTCGTTAAATTACTTTCTCGTTGTGTGCCGGTGGAACATGATGAAAATTAACCCGGATTCTCGGCGAGCCGTGGTCCGATTTACTGTATTACGCAGATACGCGCAATGATGTCGCATTTATTATACCACCGTGGCACGGATCGTTCTCACTGTTTAGCCGATGTACAACCCCGCCGCACCGCCGCGCGGTCGTTCAACTTTTATTCCGAAAGTACGAGCATGTGTTTTATTCCTGTATTCATCGTGGTTTTCACGTCTATTATTTCAACGCTTTATTCGCCGCTTTTAACGGATGAACCGTAAAGCAATTTGAGATACACCGCGCATGCCGCGCTAAACGCACCGTGAACCTCATAATAGAATCCGCGTATAAAAAGCACTTTTCTTTTTCGTTGCATGTTTTACGGCGCTTACGAAATTTTTTATCGCCGTTGCGGGATTCGCCTATGTTTCACCGACGAAACTCCTTTCGCCCGTCATTCAAGCGATCGTGCAACGAACAGTCGAGAACTATTCCCTTGAACGAATTAGACGAGCAACGGCGTTTGAACATATTCACCACCTCCTTGGAGAAATGCACTGGCATTTATTTGCACTTTGATTGCGCAATCGTCGGGATAAGTGAGCAACGGACGGCTGGCGAACATACGTACTCGTTGTTCGCGAATAATCACATGCAGATTATATGAATGAATATGGAAAATTTTGAATGAATTTCCCGTAGCCTAGGGCGAGGCGTCTACTCGCTCGCTCGCTACTACACTACGCGCGCATCACCAACGCGAGCAACGATCCGATCGTGAGTAGACACACAGTATGGAAACGAGAACGGTCCACGGACAATCGGGCACGTAGTGAATCGAAATGCGTGTGTGCGTTGCAACGTGTGTATCATCGCGCATGCATCGGGCATGCACGCGTATACTCTCTCGCTTTTGGTATAATATCGCAAACTGGGTGCAACGTAAACAATTTATACTGGCGAGCGGAGCAGAGTCGCCGAACCCCTCCCCCGCCCCCGTACACGCGTATATATTTCAGTGTCATTTTAATTTGCGCACTCGGAATATTTTACCATCGCATTTGCATCCGCATTACAGCCGGCGCAATGTAATCTCGTCGATATTTTGCGCTGCGTCGCGGAAACGCTCAACCTACCTTCCATTTTAATTATTTTCGCCCCGAAAGTAGATACCGCTCTCGGACGGCGGGGGTGCGGAAAATACCGGAGCCCCGCTGCCGGAACCCAGGGCGGCAGTAGCTGTGAAGGGTAGCAGGACGCACGGGCGGAAGAGAGGGAGCGGGGTGATGATGGTGGTAGTAGAAGCGGGAGATAGGGGGACGCGGTGTCGGCTCGAGCTTCCAACTCGGTGGGGAAAGATGTGCATTTTCCACGAATATTTGTGCTCTTTATTCGTCTTGCTGCTTACCGGGAGACGCCAGTGCATAATGGGGAGGCGCCGCATACTCGGTGCTCAGAAAGTACACGGACGTGCACGACGTCTCGAACAATAGGGAGGACTGCCATGCACGGATAGTATGCGGACTACGTAACGGATATTTACGTGCTTTGTATCAGTTTTGCAACAGGGAATCCAAGATAAATACCAAGTACGCGTAGACTGTTTGAGGATGCCTACCTACAAACCGTACGCCCACCGTACACCCATGGTTCAGAAAAAATACCGGAAATTGCGCTATTCAAACAATTTCTCCTCGATGGAAATGTCGCTGCATATTCGAGAATTTTTCCATGATAATTACACGCTTGTGTAATTACGTAACGCGAAATTTAATATCCTTTAACGTACGAGTGAACAACGGTTGTGCAAGATAACCACTAGAAAAAACGGACGTCCTCGAGAGATTCGTTTAACTGGGAGTTAACAATTGGTAATTAACTGTAATTTGCGAGTGATATTTCACGTGGAATCGACCCTGAAACAAACGACGCTTCGTTTCTTGTTTAATTGGCCTGAAAATATTGAATATCGTTTGTTAGGGTATTGTTACAAAATTAAATTTAATCTCGGTATTTATTTTTCGTTGTTAATCACCGTTGCAAACGCCACGGTCGTTAATTGATTGAAAAATCAGGAGAAATATTTGAATTTAGATGGCCGAGGTGAAACACGCGATAAATTTTACGGGAACACTGTTCGCGCGATACGCGTTTAGAGTTAAATATAATGGGATAATACCAGCAGTGTGTGAAGCCACAATCTAAACTTGCTCTCAGTTATAATCCGGCGTAAACACAGACCCGCTAAAACCTCGTAACAAGTTTTAAATATTATGAAAGGGATTACGCGCAACGCGCCAACAGTTTGATGGATGTACTGTTCCAAATTCTATTCGTCCTCTGACGTTTAATACTCATATATATATATATATATATATATATATATATGTATATATATATTCTTCTCCTATTTACGAACAGTATTGATAATGATATTTCTGCAATGTATTCGAAAATATTCGAAAAAAAGATACGAATATGTGAAGCAGATCGCGATGTAGCTGACTAATCAGCTGATTGATTTGAAAAATTTCTCCATGTTATAAAAACTATTCAATACTTTATAAATGTATTCAATAGTATTCAATTTCTGACTCGTTCCGTATTGCTTTCTTAAACAGTATTTGTTAATAATTCCGATTTAATTCCTGATCTATTGTCACAGTCATTATCACTACTATCTTCTAACATTAAAAGATTTATTCTCGAGTGTAGAAAGTAAGAAAGTGTATATTACAGCCTCCTGTGCGGACCGTGAACTGATTACTCAGCTGCTCTACGTGCATATATTTTCTCAGTCAACTGATTAGATTACGATCGTGCTATGATACAGACTCGCTACGTCTGTACCTAATAGTTTGTAGCGCATTTTAATAAAAATTTGATTGATAATAAAGTCCCTGATATGTTTTATTACATATAGAGTTAGTCATAGAAATCTACATATACTTTCGCACAAAAGTCATAGGACACTTTTATTTTTAATATTCACTACTTATCGTGAATGATTCTGTATATATATTTTGTAATATGATATATTAACAGTGTATTTATTGTTTTATATTTTATATTTATCGTATTTAACTTGTAATTCATACTAATTGAATACTATTGTACTATTCTATACTATTTCTGTTATACAAACGTAGTACTTGTCCTAAAATTTCTGAGTAGGTGTATACATATTTATAACAACATCTATCAAATTTCAAATATTTAAAACAAAAGAAATATAAATAGAGTCCATTTCTAGAATATTAATAATGCTTTTAAAATTTATATTTATTTTCTCTATTGCTGAATAAAGCATAGTTTGAAAATCAGATGTTCAAATGTTACGAGTATTCTATGGTTTATGTTTGCTAAGATATATATAATAAAATTCTAAAAAGTAGAATGAGGGAATATAAAAAATAGAATAAAATTCTTTGAAATACAGAAAGGAAAAATAAATAAATAATAAATAGAATAACTTTTTAATAGAGTAATCGTCTAAAAGAAACTCATCACGACCTATTGAACACAATGTAATTTAAAAATTTGCTTTTTTCTTCCGAAAATGTGTCAAATGTATTTTCTATTCCATTCCTGTTCTCCGTGTTTCCGATATACGTTTGGGAAGAAAATGCCCCAGATAGCACGAGCGAGGCGATCAGGCTCCAATGTTTTCTCAGTTTTGTAAGAAAGCAAGGGGCACGCTCGTGTATACGTATATTAATTACATACGGAAGGTTCAACGATAGCAGAGCGAATTAAGCTCGTCGAATAACAGAATTCGTTAATGCCTCTCGCGTGAGGAAGATCGATTGGATTTACCTTGGTGGGCTGCGCTAACGCAATTCAGCGTAGTCACTCCCCTGGCGGCGTTTTGGCCTCGTATACAGCTCGCTCTCCAAACTTCCTCGCACGAATTAACCCGCAGACCGTGTGCACGCGTGCAGCGAAAACCAGAAGCACATCTTGTCGTAACGAGACGGAGCGGTTAGGTATAATGCTTGTAACGAGGCTCGCACCCTCTGGCGTGTTTGTGGTGTAACGTCACAAAGTTACATTCTACGTGAGCCCGAGCTTACCACTGCGTATGTGCACGGAGTTGAGGGTTGCAACTGTCGACTCTCACCAGGTGGGCTGTAATAAGTTCGTACAAGTTGCCGCCAGGTCTACACCTGCATCGTGCGACAGCACACCTTCCACGCTTTTCATCCTGTCCTCTATCGTATTCTCCTTCTTCGTATCGTATCGACACGTTTGTTCCACGACACTTTGACCGCACTTTCACGCTTAATCGAGGGCTCGTGTAGTTGATTCTCCGGTTTATACGCATCATCTCGCGTGTCCTTGCATATCAGTTACGCTGTATACTCGATCTTGAAACTCTGCCGGGCATAAACGTGAATAAACGGGAGGTTAAGGAAAAGAACAAAATATTTTTATATTGTATATATACAGCTGGAAGGGGAAATAATTTTAGAGGCACTGTTTCTCACAGACGTACGTGGATATATGTATAAGTACGTATTGCGCCGTAAAATTCGTATCCCGTTCGTGTTATCGAATCATATAGCGCGCGATATTCTTCGCGAGGTAATACGTCCTTCTATATCTAGCCTGTATCATAGACAACTTACCAGGTTCTCAGGGAAATTCGATATATCACACGTGCCGGGTGACTATCTTCGACATAAATTCTGGTTGCGCGCCTCTGGTCGCGATGCGATATTAAGAAAATTCAATTTCCTTGCCGTGAGACCATCGCGATGCGAACGGCATATACGAGGAATGGGAACGGATTTTCGGTTCGTAGATCGACGAGGCAAATCTTACGAGCGAGAGTTAAGTTTACTCTCAGTTTACACGACAGTCTAGGCCGCGACCTGGCGCAGGACAGCCTCGGCGACTTCTGATTTGTTGCGCAAACATTTCGAGCTCATCCTCGACGAAGCTATTCCTATCCTTGCGAAACTTCATAGAGGAAATTGCTGTGAACCGGATGGCGTGCCATGGGGGTAAGACGTTTGTACGCGTGAGTACGATGAGTACACGGTATGTCGAGCGGACTCTTAGCAGGCAACCGGGCTCCGGAGTTGCCCGGGGTAGAATGTATCCGCATCAAAGGGATTTTAACGTCTTTATGTACGCGCGTCTATTAAGGTTTGCGTGCGTGCGTATACTCGCATACTCGTATATACACGCGGAAAGAAATAGACGGTGAACTGCTGCGGAATGCCGTCTACCGACTATTCAAATGTTTCCTCTTCGCCGTTTGCTACATTTCGCTGAGTTATCATTCTTTCGGTACGAGTGTTGTGCCGGTTGCAAAGGTTTTAACGAGCTCGAGGCTTCTGCCTCTATGTCGTTGTCGACCGATTTGACCAAGAAATTTATCTATGCATGCACTCGGATATGTCATCGGACTCCGGAAGATTGTAATAATAAGATTCGATGAAATTTCAATCAGGTTTAATAGCGCTTTACGGATTGTGACATTACGGAGAATAAGATATTATCGGAAGATTTATGTATGAAATATGAAATATTATTTTGTCGCAACTGTACGAGAAGGTGGAATACTTTGAGCAAAGAGTAGTTATTGATGTTGCTTCCAATTCTTTTCAGAAAATTCTCATTTCTTCGTTCCGTTTTTAATAATCAGCATTATGAATATGAAATAAAAGTATTTAAGAAATAAATAAATTTTATATGTAATTATATGAATGTATTATAATTTTATAATATATAATATATAATATAAATTTTATGTATTATGTACACATAAAATTCATACATTTCTTAAATATTTTTATATATATATATATTTCTGTTATTTATTGTACATACAATCTCGTTAGAAATCAATTTTCTAATTTAGAAGATTCAACTTACTAAAACGAACGTGATTTTATTTGAATCAAAAAGCAACTGTTAACTGTACGTTATTAAAAGAATTCACATTAGAAAATTCAATTCTTTTTTTTTTTCAATCCTACTTATACGAAAACGACGTTTCTTCTTAAATGTTTCGTCACTGGGAAATTAGATCACGATCGTTTCAACGCGTGGAATGAATGCTAAATTAGATCGAACGAATTGCTATTGTTTGATCGCCACAAAAAGTCGAGAGGAACATCTAAACTCTCAAGATGGATTTCGGTTAATTTTCTCTTTGAAGAAAACATAAAACTTGCTATGATAAATTTTTTCGTGAATTGCTAAGCATCTCGCGACATGTAACGACCATGCTTTTTCTTCATTGTTAATTTCTATTTTACCCCTCTTACGAAAGATAAAACAAACATTCGAGCAACTTGTTCGACGTATAACGAGCTTGTGGACTAAAGATAACATCGTCTTATTAATCTTCGTTCCATTATTTTCGCTGGAATCTTTACTGATTCTGCTCGTGCGAAACTCAGAGTACGTAAGTCTCGGTTCGTTTAACGACCGATAAAGGGATACTTATATCGGTGTCGAGTGCCAGCAAACTTTGCCAGCACGAGACATCTGCTTTTCGGCTGTAAACAAGCGTGAGCGTCTTGACAAGCGTAATGTGGCTTTAATCGCGATACAGAGCTGTGCAGACTTATTTATTGTTTATCGTTTGCCAACAGTTTCGCGCCTTCCCCATAATGTCTACGCGATAATGTCACTTGTAATTTTTATCCTCAGGTTTTTTTCTATTTCCAACCGCGCATTCGCTTTGACTGTCTGCGTGTAACTTCCAAGAACAATGCTTCCACTCGATTTATTTGTTAAACTGGATTCAATTGGACTTTGCAATCTGTTTATTACAATTTCTATAATTTTCTCTTATGATTATGTAAACGAATTTTATTGAAATTTAATTTAAATATTACATTTGAGATTTAATTGTTTGTCTCTTTAATGTTTAACGAAACTGATTAATTCATGATTCAAGCTGTTAATATTACTTAACGCAAAAATCGGATCTCTATTTTAAAATTGATATCGTCAATTTTTCAACCAGAATCAATTAACTATAATATAACGTAATCGTTTGTAATCTTACCACATGTATTTACCTATCTGAATTGTATTTGTCTAATAGTATTTGAATAGGTGAAATCGAAAGCCGCACTTTCAATCACATATTTCTTCACAATCTTCAACGAGTAACGAGTTCGATCTCATAGATTTCGCATCGAGAACTCCATCAGTCGCTTTACGGGAGAAAATGGAAGAGAAAGAAGAGACAATCTCTGTGCAATCCCGCGAGCGATATGGTTCGGCTAGGGAAGATGGCTCGGAGCCCACTGGCGAGAAGCATGTGGTATATATAACATGAGACGACTCCGCTTCTGCCGTTTGTCATTACGACTGGCCACATTTTATTTATAATAATTGGTTAGAAACAGTTACGTGGTTCTGGCTTAAGGTGGGGACCGTGTGGAATTTATGAAGTCGAGGGGGATCTGGACCGAGCCAGGAGATTCTGGGGTGTCTTGGTCTCTTGGAGGCAGTCCAGATGCGGCTACGCTTCGGCCAACTCCCCCGCATAAGGGGTTTGGCTATCTTACCACGAAGAGACAGATCGCGTTGCCTGCCACGGAGCATAGCCGGAATGATAAACGAGCGCGATGTTGCTGTATAATCATGGCTCTAAGACACCACCAATCGGGAACGTCCTGCTTGTCAGTTGTCTCGTCATGTGACGTGCAACGGTCTCGATGAGATTGGGATTTGCACTTGTGTGACGAAACATTGCTCTGAACGTGTATGTGGTAAATTTCGGCGTGACGTGTATAAAATAAATTTTAAAGGAATCCCTTTATCTTAAGAAATTAAGATGACTGGTTAAGGTATTGTTAACATTTCACTTCAATTAAATCTCGTTTGAAGATCCAGCAACAGTCGATCATAGTACATAGTATGTAGAATATGAAACTCGCTGGATAGAATGGCAAGGGAAAGAAAGTGGAATCAAGGATCAAGCGTGGTACCTTCTGTTTGCCATCGGCGTTTTATCCATCCCATAGGTGTTACTCTCACCGTCTGTCTGTCTCTCTCATTACCCAATGTAAATTCTAAGTTCTGCTCCTGTGACTTTTTGTCGGGCGAATCCTCGCAAATCGGTCTGAATACGTACGGCGTGCAAAGTGCGGAGAGAGCCCAGCCAAGTCTAGACACCTCAGGCTTGGCTATAGGTTCCTGGTTCCTGGCTTTACTGCGAGGACAACCCTCGTTCTCCATTCCCGTCTTGGTATAGGGCGAGAACATTCACATAATTTCTCGCGACTTGATGCCAGACCGTTCTTCACCGGACAAGCCGACGAATTGTAGGCACCCCGAGCCACCTCCATTGCTGCTTCCACCACCACTACCACCATCACCATCACCATCATCCGCGCCACCGACGGCAACGGCCAAGTCTCCGACGTTATTGCTGATCCCGGAGATTTATGGTAGACCTCCTGCACACATGGCGCTTTAATTATGTGTGCTAGCCGAAATGAATTGGCGAATATTTTATACGACAGGGAGCTGGCCCCCCCTCTTTGACCTAGCAGCGCCCCCTTGGCTCGTCGATTTATCACACGGCTTATTTATTAGAGGCCTATCATTGGATCACGGATCCAAGATGCATGGAAGATATTCTTCCCCTGGAGAGCGTACGGCTATTAGCTTGAAAATTTTCAATCCACCATGAAATTCCTCGGTGATCATCGTGGAATACTTCTCTTGTACGGGGTGCTGCGATGCAGAATTTTCGCCACGAGGTACCATCAGCATATTTTTCCAGTACCTAAGATATTAAGAGGAATAATCTCATTGTTTCGCTTTCTTTTTATCTTTCCTTCTACACGTGTTGCACAGAAGGAAAGTGATCCTATTGTTTTCAACGTGATTTAACACGAATCCAGGCTCGTCGCACACACTAAAAGGTTAGCCATTTTCTCCATAATTCGGGAAAGGCTGATAAACTAACTACTTGTTAAATCAACAGTCGAAATCGAAAATTGAAGATTCATTCTGCAAATCGATTAAATAAGAAATTATCAGTGACGATGCCCACTTCCAGCATAGTTTCCTTGATTGTAGTACAGCTGTACATTTGCATTTCATTTTAAGCAAATTTAAGTATAATACTAGATCATGTCGTACGAAATGTCAGATCTTTTTGTAGTTTATGCTGGATATTTTTGAAAATTATTTTCAAGTTTAATCAAATTAGACATTCTTAATACCCTTTGCAGTATTGGTTTGTAGAAGTGATAAACTTTGGATTAACAGAGTCTTTGTCCCTGTGAATGTTTTCTGACGCAAGAAAATACATCGATTCGAAACTTTTAAAAAGATGAAAATGGCGAGGGAGAATTTCATAATCTAATTCTGAAAGATTTTGATACAATAATTCATGAAATATGGAGTCTTGCGTTATTATGAAGGAGCATAGGTCCATGTCGATTTAGAAACATAAAATTCGGAATTCATTTGAAAATATCTTACCTAAATGGAGAATGTAATAAACTTTGCAAAAATAACAATCTCTGTGTAAACCAACACTCAAATATTGAACGAGCACCGGATGCAGTCTAACCACAATATTTCATGTGACACGACTTAATACAATTACAAATGTGATTACGAAAAATATCGACTCAAACACCAGCGTTCTTTAACTGGGTTAAAATATTGCAGAGACGTACACAAACATTTCTGGCATTACTATGTATCTAACAATAACGTAAGAAAGCATATTGTAATGATAAATTTAAATAAAAAAAAAGAACTTATCGTCGTTTCTTTCATATACACATTTCTCGGTGCACGCATAAAAATTTCAGTCGTTGAAGACATATTGACAATCCCGTTCTCACGTAGGGACCATCTGGTGTCATCCGTGTATTTCTCGCTCCCGCGACGACACTAATTGGATGATTCAATACCACGGAAACGTGATCGGAAACGCGATCATACAAGCGCCACGATTCGTTACATGCAATTTTTCTACGTGGATACCCCTCGTCCCGCTACTCCGCCAGATAAAAGGGGAAAGAGATAGAAAGATCGATCGGACACGTGCGGTGGCGCGTATCACCGGCGTTCTGCTAATGACGATAAAGTGCGTCCAGGAGTCATTCGATTCTTTTTCAATGTAGTTATCTTTACTACGTTTCTGGTCCCTTTGCGAACGTAGACCGCAATTATACACCGATACATATGTACTTTTAATCGATGAAAGAAAATCGATGAAAGTTTTTAATTTTAATTAAAAAAAAAAAAAAAAAAAAAAAAAAGAAAAAACGTAGAATCTCGAAAGAAATATCGAGGATAAAACGAAAATGTTAGAACGTTCAAAAGTAACACGATTGAATAAATAAATAATAAATTCAAGTCAACAACAAATATTCATCATCGCCTATTAATAATAAAATTTTAATAATTGTAAATTATGTCATATGTTTAACGATACAAGCGAAAAGTAGATAAATGATGGTGAAATATCCGAATAACTAGTAGTCAAGATCAAGCATTACACGGACAGTCACAAATTAACTCGTTGTATATATAAACGTATCCATTTTGTTATAAATTGACATTTGCATTATTGAGCTAATGCTTAATTTGTTTACAACGATAGTCGTGCATTTGTTTCAGAAAATATTAATCGTAAATATTTTTTTTTATTTTTTTTGTTCCAGGTAAGTCATTTGGTGAACGTGTTACCGCACAGCATTGGATAAAAAGTAAAAGGTAGTTATTTTCAATATTCTTTAGCCGAAGAAAGGCAAAGAACGAAGCAGATGTCGCGAGGTGGCTTCATGCCAATTTCGGGCGGTGCTTGCAATCAAATTACACGGAAACACTTTATCTTAATGACCACGTTCCTACTGCACGGGACCCTACATTTGTAGTAATTTTGCATCAGCGACGACGTATTTACTTTAACTCTAATCTAATAAGAAACGTGTAGCTCGGTTACGACGTCATGTTACTTTAAATGCGTCGCGTTTATTGAAATGGTAACTTTACCAATTATCGTTGATAATTTATCTTATCCATGTCCATTTTCAACGCCATCGCCATCAAAATTTACGCGAAAGTTATTCTGAAACCACCCGTGGAATCTGGACTTATAAATGCAAAGCAATATAGTTAAATATACGGATATTTGTATAACTTTTGTCAAAAAGTAGCTTTTCCTTTCGCGATTTTGCAGATCCAATGTCGCCTGTTTCTGAGATTTGCGACACTATTTATAATTCGTGCAACAAAAATGAAGATGAATTTTCTGTTCCACACGATTACACAGTTGCTTCTTGATTTCACGTTCAAATGGACCGTCCAACTGAACAAAATAAAGATGAATAATCATCTGCTCTCTGTTGTTAACCAAAAGTCGAAAACTGACTCTGAATTGAAATATGTTCGAACAACAACAAAAAGAATTATCCCTTGTGAATTATGTTGCCATTCATGAGACTTTGCATACTTGTCCCTTCAAATTTTGTGCTTATTCACTTAACTGTTTGCAAATCGTAGGAAATATCTGCGCGTATGCATCGAACACGATCGAAAATGCATAGACGTCCTGGTGAGTGTAGTGTTGGCTGGCGAACGGAAAGAAAAAAGAAATGGTGAGAAGGGACAAAGAAGGGACAAGTATTACCTAGGCCAGTGTGTACAGGCGAGCCATAAACCCGTTTGCTTTATCCGAACGTGGCCGAACGTACACGGTAGTGTTCTGCGATCGTTAATTTCACTCGGAAAGAAATACCGAGGTCGTTCCTGCAAAAACCGTAGGCGATCTGGCTTCCAGCGAGCGTTCCTCGAGCTTTCCGCTCGTGGAGCCGTACGAGGGAGGGAAGCCTACGTGCTAGCTAGGGAAAAGTAAGAGAAAGGGTAGACGGGTTTGGGTTCCGGGCGGCTCTGCTAACTTATTTTACGCTGATCTCGCCTCTCCATTCGATTCGCTAGGATACCATTGCCGCGGGAAACGCTTCTTTTTTTCTTCTTCTTCTTCTTCTTCTTTTTCTTCTTTTTCTTTTCTATCCGCGGCACAGGGGACGGAACTTTTCGTGCGCGCCGACTTTGTTCCGAGGGAAAGCGTTACTTTGAAATCCGTGGTTGTGCATCATGTGGAATACGAACGGCAGCACGACTTCGCAATCACGCTATACTTCAATGGTCGTAGCTTGTTTTTAATTCTGAAACGGACGGCGCGAAGTCGCCGTGGGATTTCCCCATCGGGGGGGGGGGGGGGGGGGGGG
>CAJDYZ010011340.1:23015-49482 GCA_903986555.1 Heterotrigona itama
CGTACGTAATACTTGTAGGCGAGTATTCCCTGTTTTAGCCCTGTCTTTTATTTACGAGACGATAATATTTATCGATCCGGCGATAAAATGAATCACGGAGAAAATAAAATCAAAGGACTTTATCTCGTATACGGCGGTTATCCCGTTAAACTTGAAGAAAGCGTGAAACGCTGCACAGTACGCTCAACTTTTTCGATAAAATCGAAGAAGTGAACGGCGGAGTTAAAAAGGGAACGGGAGGAACGTGACGATCAGCTAGGAAATAAGTGTATAAAGTCGAATGGCGCGCGATTTCTGTGCAGGAAATTCGAAGAAAGACGTCGCCTGAATTTTTTACGAAACGTTTCCAACCTGATAAACTGTAAATACGATTCGTAGAAGTATAAAATCGGTGCAACTCCACCATTGGGATTTTCGCTTTTTTTTCTCTCTTTTTTTTTCTTCTTCTTCTTCTTCTCCTTCCCTCTTCGTTGATCCTTGGCTGGACCCGCCAACGCTAGTTCCACGGCGTTATCGGAAGAAAAGGGTCGGCGTAGTGCATGCCGGAGTCAATCCACTTATTGGAATGCCTCGCGTCTCGTTCTCGCTTCGGTATCGCCTACACACGGCATTCGAGCTTACTTCGCTTCGATTTGTACTGTCGTCGAGGACCGTTACTACAACACCAACTGAGACACCGACTAGGTGACCGTACGTTAAAGTATCGTGGCACACGTTAACGCTACGCTTCCCGCCAGCCAATAACGGTTTACTTTACTGCGTTTCACGTCGACGTGAAATAAAGGTGGTTTGCTGGTTGCCTGACTATGCCATTCGCCTGTCCTATCGAACTGACATGAAATGCGACAGTTTCGAAAGGCCGAGACTCCGTTTCTTCCACTGTCCTTGCAAAACAAGGAATCTGAGGATTTCCTTTCTGTAGCATTTCAACTTGAACAAAAGGAAACGTGACAATTATGTTCAACGTTTCGGAGTAGAAAAACCGATTAAGAATAAACAGTTTGCTCGTGTTCGTATTCAATTTCGTTGCAAAGCGAAGAGTTGAGAACGAAATAACAGATCAACGTAAATGAAATGAATAAATTTCACGATTTATTTCCTCTACGGTCTATTTGTCTTTCTGAAACGTTCTTGAGGATTTCGTTCGTGCCGATAAATAAACCGGTTAAACAGACATGTCGACGTTGACATAGCCGGGAAGGTAATTGATATATACGTAGCGATAGGAATCTAAACATTGCGAAGCACATGCTTGCCCAAGGAAAGGAGGAAATTGAAGGCAGCTTACTGCAAGGACTTTCATTTTTATTTTGCACGAACTACGAGCTTAATATAGTATACCAGTGAGCACAGTGTTGCTCGATTTACGGCGAATTAAAAAATGGACGTGCAGTGAGGCTGATCCAAAATAATGAAAACAGTGAAGAATTGCGTTTGGATGAATCAGCTCGTAAAGTAGCGCAACATACTGAATAGGAGTCAAAGTAGAAATTAAGATGAATGGTTGACTGAAGAGATCTTTTTCGAGATATAACAGCTTTAAAGCTTGATCAAGAAATTCTAACCCTCGGTTTCTTGCAACAAAGTCACTTTGCGCTATACTGTCTTTATATTTTGCCACTATTATTTTGTCTTCGTGAATTATTTTCCAGGTGATAGGTAAAAATCTTCAAACCGAACAATTCTGTCACTTTCTTGTTAAAAATACAGAACATTTCTTCTTTTTTTCTTTTCTGCCGGAAATGAATTATGCATACCGGTAGGCCCTTACCTCCTGGTTATGTCGCGAACGGCCAAGTGTTTGCGACTTGCCCGCTAAATTTTCTCTTTCTTCCCCTCTTTCGCATCCAAGAAGTCGAATAAGATCTTTCCCCAGGGGGCTGTGCAGTTCAGGCGACTCTTTTTACGACAAAATTTTTAATATTATTCCTTTTTTTTTTAAATCTAGGCAAGTTCAATGACGCTATATTTGCAGTTGCGACAAGAAACTTTCGAGACGAATGCATAACTACGATTGCAATGACCAACAGACTTATTTTACAAGCGTACAAACGATCAATTCTTCAATCTGTCACTCTTTTCTCTTCGCACGTCGTATCAACGTCTATAACGTGACAATTAGAACGGATAAGCGAAGAGATACGACTCAGCGAATTAATCGATATTTAACCCAGACAGTATTTAAATAGTCGAGAGCCGTTGTCATAAACAAGTTTGTCTTTCTTCCGTTTTCTTTTTTAAAAATTACAAACATTATATTAAATTAAATATCGACGATCGGAAGTTAAATTTTATATTAAATTCGATATGATGAATAGGTTAATATTCTTCGAAAAATATTTGAGAACATAATGTATCTACGCGCGTGGATGTAGTTAACGTTTGCTACAACATAATATAATTAACATCTCCAAGTAATTTATTTACGCGGCTGAAAATTTTGTTATTACTAGCAATACGAATTCTTATTTCAAAACTGGAATAAACTGTAACAAGCGTCGCATTTGTTTCCGTCCCATTACATTACACGTGCTAGATCAATGTAAGAAATCTTCTAGGTAAATCCGATGTCAGCTGACTAAGAAATCGAAAGTTAATAGAAACAATTGCGACAGCATATTGATGATTGATCAACTCGCGATTCTGCAGACTAAATTTAACTAATTTATGTGATCAATTTGATATAGTTGATTGTCGAGCTACACGATTTATTCACTATACTCGTAACTTAACATTCTCATTAAAAGGTTTATTTTTTTGAAATGAAAATAAGAAAGTTTATTAAATAAGTCTTGTCAAAATGGACCGAGAGCAGATAGTAAGTTGCCACTCTATGTGCTGTAGTATGTTTCCTCAGTCAGCTGACTATTCACTTACATCGTTATGTTTTCTTTCTTTCCTAATTGTAGTATTCGCAGAGAATGATATCTATAACATCTATAAATGTACTTTTGATTTATCTAAGATTTTGATGCATTTTCAATCTATCGTGATACCTATTTATCAGTCGATAATTATTACAATTCCTCTCACATCTAAGATAACTTAGATTCTACTCAACTTATTTATTAATGCCGGACATTAAATTGAAATAGAAAAATTTTGCACTTGAATTATTTATATAGACATAGAAATTTACATTGTTTTTAAATTTCGCATTTATATTTCAAAAATAAATAATTTGATAGAAATGAAATATCATAGCAGTTAATATTTGGTAAATTGAGGTGTATCTATCAAACGAAACAATAGAACGAAATTCTGATTGAAACCAAAACGGGGAGGGGGGGAGCATCTATTCGATATGTTATACAATATAACGTTGGACTAATTACGTCCGCGTTCTAAACGCGTTATACGCGCACGAATTCGATTCAACGGGATCGCAATGTTCATGTTCACGGTCGAGCACAAATCATAGAAATAAAGTGGCGGTGCAAATGCGCGCGCAACAGCAGGCATTCATTGATAATTCATGGTTTCTAATGCAACTTGCAGACTTCACTTGTATCCAGAAATAGAATGGAGATGACCAGGTGGTAGTAGGTTATAGAAATGGCTCGAGAGTCTAGTTTTAGGTAGAAGAAGAGTCGTTTGGAGGGCGCGGTGACTATCCGAAAGAAAAAAAAAAGAGAGAAGTAACAAAGCGACGGTTGGTGCATATATTTCCGGTAAAAACCGGCGCGGATGTAGAGGGACTAGTGGGTGGAACCAGGGGACGATGGTAATCTCCAGCCTCTGATATTTTATGTGCCCCAAGAGCAAGACACTTTCTCGCAACTATCTATGTACATTTGCTGGTTTAACCCCGCAGTTGACCTCGACTCTGTTCTCGACTCTGTTCATCGAGGAATCATCGTTTCATAATTGTTCCTTTTTATAATGCGATTCTCGCCGACAAATTGTCCTGGTTTGGTAGTTAAAAAGTCAAAGCATTTCGTTCGTTCGTATCTCGCGCGCGACATTTTTATTAAACGCGGAATGAATGTGTGCATTACTGTTTGATCACGCGGCAGAGGTGTGAATAACTTGGTCAATTGGCGACAAATTATTTACTTGTGCAATAGACACTGTTTCCTTTTTCCACGTTCTACAACGACAGTAAAGTTGTGTAATATTTTCCATTGTATCGTAATACGTAGGAAAATCAATGAGATACGAGAGTGGCATCGACTAGAAACAACATCGGTGAACGAGAACGGTGGAAGTCGGGACGGCGGTTTAATTAATAAATCTGCCAGGAGCCGAATCGTAACGATAAATCGATAACCTTAATGCGGTGGCAATTGCCGGACGTTTCTACAAACATTACCGGGTTCACTGGGACCGGCATACGTGCCGTTACTTGTAACGACACCCATAGAGACCCGTAGAGAAACCGAAAGGATATATCGCAGAATTCGATAATTGTGGTGCGGGGGAGGCAACGCGTGGCTTGGGCGCTCGCGTGCGGGTCGAACAGCGAACTTCACGGCTAATGAATTTACGACGAGGAGTACTCTCGTGGACCACGGAGGGAATCAATAATGCGGTTAAATATTTCATGGATTTCGTGGAATGTGGCTGTGGTGTACGGTCACGTCGCACCCATCTGTCGCGATCGGGCCAACTTCAATCGTTAATGGGAACAAACGGGCACGCCGGCTGTGAACAGTGCGGATGACGTAACGTGTTTATGCGAGGCCACGCTGACGGCGCGACGTACAGACGGCCAGAACACGGGAAATTTACAAATTCCCCTTGAAAATCTGGCACTTCGATTCGCGAGCCGTGTCAAATCGAGCCTGATGTATGCGCAGATGCTGCCGTTGTACCTGCAGCGCGCGCCTACGCGCCCACCGATTACCAATCGTTCCCCGAACGCCCGGATCGTATCCATCATATGGATTTAGGATTTTATAGATATTTCGCCTCGTCCCTGTCGCGATACTACCGTTGCGAATATGCCGCGCGTTCGCCAACTACGCCAACTACCGCGCTATCGGCGAAAAAAACCATCGGTATATTCGCGCGACGGTCCCTTCTGGCAGAACATTTTCGACACGAATGTCGACATCCGTTTTGTATAAATATCACTTTGTAATTTTTATTATTGTTCGATTGTCATTGTGCGACGGTTCAATGAGTTCATCATTGTCAAGAGTAATTGAACATGGGCCAGGTTTACTTGTGAGTGTTGGGACCAAGGGGATACGTATCACTTGTGACATGGAGGTTCTAAGGGAACGTCCAAGCCATCCTTGTATTTAGATTCGCGCGCAATCCCGAATATTCTACGTCAATAAAATATCGTCTATCGTCGCTAAACTATGAGTCGTTGTTTTATGCGCCAATCTATGCAGTTGCGGATACGTTTCTGACGATTGATTTCTTTTTTTTTTTTATTCACTTCGTATAGTTTCTAAAATTATCACGAATCGATATTTCACCGTCCGTGTCCACTCGCTGCGAACGATACTTCACGTTTCAGTCACGATGCCTGACACGTGAACGATTTGATAATTTCGATCAGTCTTCAAACAGCGGGCACGAGATCGAGGAAGATGCAACAGCAGTACCGTTCGATTCATCGAGAAGCGTCAAGTGTAACGGAAGTGTTTAACGGTTGCGGCTAGTTGCATATTCATGCCCCGCCCTTCCACCCTCACGCTGCTCAACCTTTGCCGATAACATCGCGGCTTTTACGCCGCCGGCTGTCTTACTTTTTTCTCGCTAAAAAGCACTTAACCTGTGCTGTGCATCGACGGCAATCGCGCCTTTCCGTCTTCTTTCCCTCCGTCGAATGAACGGACGCCGCGCGCCGCGACGAGTTTCACCTAAGCCGGCGTTAAACTGTTAAATATGCATGTGTAACTTCCAAATGACTTTTCATTCGAATTGTACATTGGATTATCTTGCACGATTTTAGCTTAACTAGACGAAGCGTTTACCATGCTCAGCGTTAATGTTTCGTCTTTGAACGATACAGATACACATCGCACCCGTTGCGAATGCGAAAGTGAAAAACTTGCGAAAAACATGTTTCTCAGAAATGCGAATTTGAAGTTAGATGTTACTTCGTTGATTAACTCTTGGTCGATTATTAAACAAACGCTAGTAACACAATGCAGAATTATAAAGAAATAAACAATATGTATAAATGTTTTTCAACTTCTTTTTATTTTTATAAAATAGCTTGGTTCTGCTTAAAAATTATATTTATAGTGCTCCATCTTGCAAAATACTCTCCAATGTGGAATTCTTGCGTGTCGTAAAAGTAATTAGATCGTCGTAATTTTTCGGTTTGAACACATGCAACAATCCTTAGTTTTTACGTCTTCGCAAACATAATATATCTATCTTACCATTTAGCTTCTCTTTTTTATCTGAAGATTTTCCTTGTTTTGAAGATGCTTCGAAGCGGTAAAATTGTTCCACCAGTCATTAGATAAGCAAAAAATATGAGATATCCTTTTTCCTTTTGTCGATTCTTTATATAAGATATAGCTATTGATTGTGCAGATTTTTAATTCGATTTTACAATTATTCATAGAACAGTGAATTAAATATCTTGTGAATTAAATATCTTTAAAAGTGTAAAATTATAGAGTAATTTTTTGCTTTAAAGAAACGCAATTCCAAGTAATTACACATCTTACCAATATGCAATTGCACGATGAAAGATATGTCAAGACAAGGTTCGTATAGTGTCAAAGTGTCGAGGAGAAATTCATAATAAGAATGCAGGGCAGTGGCATATGAATCAAAGAGAGCAACATAGTTTCTTTTTACCAGCTAGATTGTAAAGATCAGCGAATAAGATTTTCATAATTGATAGCTCGAAAATTTTTTTCAGTTGAATCACTTTCGTCGCGATATCTATCTGCATTCGTGTGTTCACAAGTATGGCTGAGATACGAACTTCTTCATGTTTATTGTGATAATATGTAAACTCGGTACGAGAATCGGGATGGAAAAATTATTTGAAAATGTCGCTCGTCACTCAATTGATCACGTTGTTCGCATGATTGCACTGAACAAACATTGCAAGAGTCATATAAAGAGAAAGAGAGGAAGATTAAAATACGCGGGAACTTTCGGCTGTCACGGTATGTATAACCGTGTACTTCTTCGAATTGATTGCTCGGCGACCCGTAGTTCGCAATTTGGAAACAGAGTGTTGAAATATTAGAGAAACGTGGTTGAAAAGTCAGCCGCAATTATTTAGAGGCTTTATCGTAGGCTTTCTTCTTTTTCTAGTCGAGATGCGAAAAAGAAAAGAACTCACACTGTGACTGAAACATGGGCTAGATAGGCGGACTCGTCGCGTGTCGACGTACACTGCAGGCTCGCCCCTGCTTGTCTGCTCGCTATCCTCACGAAACTCCAAAGATTAACGACGAGAGGTGGCGCAAGACATAACCTATCCGCGCGTAAAAAGCTAATAAAACCTTTTTGCATTTGCCGGCAATATAAATTTACCGGTTCCGCTGTTCTCCGCGCTTGTGATAATGCTCACCCTTGTTGCTTCCAGACACGCACGCTTGTATCACTCGATGGAACGATTTTGATTTTAATTCAGCAGAAATGTTTCCATTTCATTTGTGAAATAACTTTGCCTTGAATATCACTCTTTTATTTGTAGATAATAATATATAATCTACGTACTTAGCAATTTCCTAATCAAGAAATCACGTTATTGCTTTTACATGTAATTATCGTCACGATATATCTCGTCGCCCACGAAATAGTTGCCCAATGTAGCTGTATATTGACAGCGGCACGGAAAAGTTAAGGAGTTAAATAATTAAATAATTAAATATTGAATTAAACCTACGTTTCAAGGTGCAATTAAAATTATCAGTAGATTAAACACTCATGGATTCTCGAATAGTAACAACTGATTCCCTTGAAATTTACGTTGTTACGTTTGGTATACCTAGCCTGGATGCAAAAGTGATTAAAAATGAACATGTGCAAAGCGTTTTAGCCTAGATCCTGCACGTGAAAGTTCATGTTCATGTGAGCGTTTAACGTTAACTACGGAATGTTGTAACGCTTATCACTCACGAAGGTAAAAACTTTATTAGGTTCATAACGATGGATTCGCGTTACGTGCAAGTAGGATAGTGTTAAGTTCAACGACTATCGAGTGGCGCGCCGTGACACTGAAGCAACGATAATTGCAACGGTGTGACGGCCGCCGTTTCGTTTTATTGCCAGGCTCAGTAACGGTTTATTGAGGATTTACGCGGGGCAATATATCTCTTCGCTGATCCCTCCGTTCGTGTTTCTTTGGCCCCGCAGGTTTTTCGGCCGAGAGACATTTATTAAGGGTTATCGCGGCGTCACCGTAAAACGGGGACGAGTATTGACAATCGGACGAAGTTCAGAAGTAATCTCCAATAATCCCTCCTATCCTCCCCTCCTCGGTCGTCCTCTCTGTTCCTCGAATTTGTGCACTAAAATCGTCTCGTATTTACGCTCGAAGACGTTTCAATTACAAGTCGTTGACTCGTAAGAAACTCGTTTCGCGATCGACGCGTTTTTCGATCGTTGCGTTTCGAAAGTAAGCGAAATTACAACCGAGACGAGTACCGTTTCACCCGGTTACTATCTTCGTCAATAGGCAATGTACTATCGATATAAAATACGCACGAGTTACGCATGTCCGTAGGTAGAAACGGTAGAAGATTTGATTTGATTTGATTTGATTTGATTGCAACAGACGACAGTGGCAGTTGAAATTTCCATGTATGACATACTTCAATTACAATAATTGATTTTAATTTGCTCGAGACTAATATAATTTATGTCTCGAGCAAATTAGCCTCCAATTACATATAGAGTATAATTAAAATTGATATAAAATATCATGGCACACGTGAATAGCATACGTGATGTTCGCGTTCGATATCTAATAACGTAACATCTTTTGTCTCGCATAACGTTGAAATTTATCGCATCTTCCTTTACAACGATTAAGATTTAACCCTGCTAATTATTTCAAAGTGAAAAATCTCATGGTTGAGATCGGGAGATTATCAAGCCGTGAATTTACATTTTACGCTTGAGAATATTACAAAGAACGCGAGCTGTCAAAGAATTAAAAGCGTATCTACTTTCAAAAGCATTGGAAAGCCACGTTTCACGAGATACTGTAGCTTTTTTGTGCAGGTAACCGTGTCTACGCTAAAATGCGAGCATAACGTCCTTACTCTCTTTAATTACGACGGCATAACGGCTGTTGCGGCTATTTTGCAAGACGAGATTGAACTTCACACACGGGATATATTATTTCCTTAACCTGTTAGCGAGTGAGCATATTAACCCTTTGTATTCGGCTTAAATCTAGCTAATAGCTCAAACTTCCTTTCTTTTTCATAATTGTTGATAATTGTAATTTTGATTTAGTTTTGTACGATGTAATGTAATAGTATCTGAATAGTATAATAGTTATGGATCAGAGTAGTAACGTAGTATAATGGTTTCGGAAGAAGAAATTCCTGACGACAGGAAACAATCGTGAGCCAATTGACACTCATTGGAAAAATCCGAATAATTCGAAACAATTCACAAAAGCTAAGCTTTTTATTGTTTCTCACGAATGTTCATAAAATGATAAAGAAAAAAAAATTATATTTCAGTATGATAATTGAAAGTATGTATCATTAACTCTTATTAAATACTATACTTGTTCTAGCAAACCCGTAATGCGTTGATAATTGTTTTGAACACAAGCGATATCACAAAATTTCATGTTCAATATTGAAATTGATTACTTCAAATGCTACATCATTTTATTTGATTTGATACTTAAAGTGATACTTTAGTTATTATTTTGTAAACAAATGGCCGATAGATGGTAGAAAGAAATCCAAATACTTACACACATTAATCGTTTACTTGAAATTCAAAACGGCAATGCGTATACTAGGGCGGTGGATTGTGTAAAATTTACAGGGTTTCAGCTGAACGTGCGTGTGTTAATTAAATTCGTTTTCATACGATGAATCACGTTTCAAGGTCAACAAAGAATCGTCACCTGCGCAAACACGTACGCGATTCTACATTATATCTGGCTTGCATAGAACGTCGATAAAACAAGCACGTGACAAATTTCACGAAAATTCGAGGCATCAGTGTCGCGTTTGCACGCACGCGAGCAATCGTGTCAGATACAAACACAGGACTGGCTTTCTCTTGGCATTTGCGCGTGTACGGCAACCCTCAGGCTCGTATAGAGGCGTATGTACGTAACCCTATACACGTAACCCGCAGTCGCTTGAAATATTGCTCGTCCCTCCGTGGAAGATGTACGATGCGTTATTGTTGAAAGCATCGAAGCGAAAATTTCAGAGTCTGGATATATCCAGCGTTCTCCGCTCGATTCGCCCCTATAGATACACCCTCGTCCCTGTTCCACCCTGAGTTCCACGACATCCTCAGACCCCTATCGAGACCGGAAGGTAGGTATAAATGTAAATAGGATGTCTGCACGTCCGCGAAAGACGGCTTTGCAATGGTGTATCAAAGGGTCCCTGTTTCACTCTGGTTTGCTCGCAATCTCTACTTCCGAGAATTCTTCTTTCTCTCGTCACGAACGCATTTTCTTCGACTGTATTCCTTTCTTCCTTTTCTTGTCAGCTGTCAAGCGCAGGCCAAACCTCATTGTTACTCGATAAGACGTGTACACCTGAAACCGCTGCGAAATGCGTTTCCCTTCCACGAGAGAATCTCGAGAGAAAAAGACGGCTAAGACAATTCCGTACCATCGTTATTTAACACGTCTGAATTAAACGTCATTTCTCATTTGAATGTTAATCGATTATCTACGACCAACCCCTAGACACGTATACCTCCTCTCAAGTTATTTTCGTTCGTGAAATTCCGTATTCAACAGTATATGTACCTGGTATTTTTGCACGCGGCGTAAAAAAAAAAAAAAAAAAAAAGAAAAAAAAAGAGTACCAAATGGTTTCCCAAGCGTGCCACGAAAAACTCTGCGGAACATGTAATTTCCAGTCTGCTGTGTATAATTAACTGTACTCGCCGACGTTTCCGCTTTCCTTACAATCCGTTCGTTATCGCCCACGTTCCGGCGATGTGGCTGCGTTACATTTTAAACTGCATTTCGATGCGCTGTCAGGGGAATGGCAGCAGCGTCAGTCGAGATGATAGATTTAGCCAGATCCCGCCCACTCGCCGTACTTATTTCTCTAGCGGCCGTATCCTATAACGACTAAATCCATTTTGGTATTAGATTTCTTCGTATCTCCGCGTGCCTTTCATCGCGCCATTGATGGATTAAAGGAGGAGGCAGGGATTAAAGGAAGATGGGGAAGAAGGAAGAAAGTCTAACTGCGGGATACGGATAGAGAACTGTTTGGATCGCAGCCACATCGCGCGAAAGGATTGAGGCTCGAAAGTCTTGATACTCTCTAGAATTTACAATGTAGACGATGCCATTTGACCGTACGAAAGATATATTACTCGCTGAGTGTAATTTCGTTGATTTACTGTTTTGATTGATGGCATTCGTCGGGAAGGATGGAAAATGTGAAATCCGTGTATGCAGAGCAAATTTATTGATTTTTTAGAAAATATTTGACGTTATATTGGCTCGAAGCTGCTAAAAATGATTGCTTGGAGTATGATACGTGTAAAGCTAACGTGTAACACGTAGATGAATCTTAGCGTTTCGGGATGAAACTATAAATCTATAAGATTAAAAGAGCAATTTCACAGAAATGTGAAAAGCTCGAGAATCCAAATACTAGCTTCGCTAAAGAAAAAAGTACATAGATAGTTTACGAACGTGTGTGTTATAATGCAACGTGGACGATCAATTTCGCATTTTATCTCGAGTTAAGTGTTTGCTTTAGAGAAGTTTGAAATAAAGGGGAAGACGAGTGGCCGAATTTTGAAACTTGACGTCAAGTTATTTCTTTGTAAAACGCCGCGCCGAACCGAAGCGAAAATTGTGATGAGTGTAGTGTGAAATATTTACACGCAGAGGACAATTCATCATCACTGCCTTCACCCTCGAAGCATTCACTATTGCCAGGCCGACGCCGTTACCGCCACCTTCAGTCCGCTTTCCAGTCTGAGTCTCTACAAACCCAACCTACTTCGCGCCTTCGCAACCTTCATATCTCATAAGATAGAGTAAAGTATTCTTCGTTCCTTGCTCTATATCTTCTCGATAATTTTTCTCTGCTTTTACCATATTCAACGCTGATTGCAGTCAGATCAGAAATTAATGATCGATGCAACTCAAAATTTCCCAAACGTGTAATATCCCTCCATCGAAAGATTAAGGATGAGAGATTTAAGGATGAGAGATTTGAAAATCTCGAGGCTCGTTGTCAAGTATAAATATTTTGCAACTTTTGAACAGGCATGTGACGGAAGAACAAAATAGTTTCGGAAAAAAAGAAAGAAAAGAAATGATTGCTAGGAAAGAGAAAGTGCGTAATTGCTTTCAAATGACCTTTTAAATGTTTGTATTTGTTGCACAGCAGTGTATAATTGTATTGCGTAATTACGATTACATGAGTAACACTGCAATAGAATAATTTGAATTTATATGTAAATTGAATTTAATGGCCAGCATGCTGCAGATAACTCTGCACCAGCAACGAGCGGAGTTCCACCTCTAGCTATGATTAACGGCTCTCCGTGGTAGCAATTTGACATTAGTATTCGTGATGAAGGATCGAATTCGCGTTTACAATAGTTTCGGTCGATATCACGGATCAACCGTTCTACATATTTCTGAATAACACGCATTAGCATATATATTATAGCGTAAGATAATATTCAGGCACACTGTCAGTTTGTTTGTTAAGGAAGACTGAAAATATTTTTAGATTACGTATCTTTCTCCAAATTGTATTCTTTCCTATCGAAAGGCAAAAAAAAATTGCAGGAAAAAGAAATTGAAAGTTAGCATAGCGTTAGATACTTGGAGTTGAGAATCAGAGCTATTAAGACGACCACGTTCAAACACATACAGAGTTAGAAAAAAGCGAGTATTATTGAAATCCAGTCCTTTAAACTAGTATCGACATTAAGAAAAAGCCACAAGTAATACTCGTGTTTAAGCGGTCAACTATTTAGATTGTCCATGCGAGTAGGATTGAACCGTTATTCCGTGGTACATAAGGTTCCACGGTGCAAACAGACAGACCAGTAGAAGCAGAGAGTAGGCAAGCCTGGTTAATTACTCACCCCCCATCTAGTCAGTCAGGCAGGCTTCGATGTGTTCCATCCCCTGTTAGCCTCAAGCCTTTCCCATTCGAGGCCTGATGGATCACCCAGCCAGTCCACCACCCACAGAATGGCCAACAATAGCTTTTTGTTTCTTTTTATTGGAAGTAGGCGGATAGGAAGCCGACCAGAACAAAGTATTTGTCCCTATATAGCTGCTGGTCTCCCCTCCACCCAGTGACCCTCACGATTCGATTCGTCCCCTTGTTCTCTGATTGTCAAGTTCTTTAACCTGCTCGGTCGAAATAGCGTTACACCTACAAAAGAAACGGAGCTACGAAAAGAACGCCGGAGAAACGATAAATACCTTTCGCTGTGCGAATGCATAACGCTTGCTAATGCACGATCGTTGTACGAACTGATCGAAATACGTCAAAGTTTACCACCAAGTTAGGTTTGCAACAATTTTAAATGATCGCGCGATTGATACAACTGGCATAATCGCTGGTTATTAATCAGCCTGCGATAGAATTAGAGTCGAACAAATTCAAATTATTCGAAGAACGTACCGTATTATCTCCCCTACCCCCCTAATGAAGAAAGAGGGTAGATTTCGAGGAACTTCCCGAAACTGTTCCCACGGGAAATCAATATGGTAATGCGGTGCCTTAAGTAATGAGAATCTCCGTAAGGAAGGGTACTTAAGAGGGATAGAACTATAGATTCAGAAGGGATGAATGAATGACACGGATCTAAGGTGGACACTATCCAGACGTGATTAATCTTAGACACGAAGGGTTTAGTAAACGTCTAGCGGTCGCGGCGCGGCAGCACGAACTCGGGCTTGTGGTCACCAGCAATTTAACCCTAATTTTTCCCCGTAAATTTCCTGGCAATTGACGCACCATGAAAATTACACGATAAACTTTCCCCATTAGGAATCACGATAACGAATTCTTACAGTTTGAACGAGGGTAATCAAGCGTATTCGGATGTATTCCGAAATCTCAGTCTGTTCTCGAGTTGGAAATAAACGCTTAACTTCTATGGATAATTCAGCACGTTTAAGAAACTTAAAGTGGCAATAAGTGCGAGGGAACGCGAATTTCAACCGGGCTGAGAGTCATTTTCATGCAACGCTCGTCTCTCTCCGGAACCCTCGTAAGTCGATCCCAAGTTACGACCGTGGCACCAGTCGAAACGATTCAGCCGGTTGACTCAGCCGCAAACTTATCGTCCGAGTCCTAATTGAATTTGTCCTCTTGGACCATGCCGCCGTGTTGCGGTAATGTTGACAGTTCTAGGCGGTAGTCTCCAAGGTATGCCAAGGGCTTCGCTTATTATAATGGGTGCGAAATTTGCATAATGGATACATATGCACGCTCGGAGAGGACTCCTCGACCTTAGTCCTCTTCTCTCTTGGCTTTTCCTTCGCCTCCTCTTTCTCCATGTTGTGGTCGAGAGAGCTCGAGGAAGATAAAGAGAGAGAGAGAGAGAGAGAGAGAGAGAGAGAGAGAGAGAGAGTACAACGACTCCACGGAGTGCTTTAGTTGTTAGTTGTTACGTGTACGTGTCCTATGCAAAGTTATGTCCCATTGTACGAGCCTGCTAAGATCCAGGCTCCAACTAGTAGTAGAGCTCTAACTCTTGGAAAAGAGTACTGATTAACTTGCGAAAGTCACGAATGTATCCGCCCCCCTGTTGCGAAATACGAGTTCCGTTATGTACGTTTCGCTCGGTGTTCTTTTTAAAACGGTATGGTTCGTCCACCGTGAGGATGGACGGCTACATCCGTGTTCTTTGTTACGAGCTTTTTGCATCGCTTTGCATGTTTCGAGATGCAAAATTTCAACTCGGTGTCGTATTTATGGCACTCTATATCTCGCAGGAAGGTTATCCTATCAATCTGCACACACGCCACTACTAGATATTGCTACTTTGTCAACGTCAGTGTTGTACCGTTAACTTTCTGTTTTTTTGTGTTTTTTGTTTTTTTTTTTTCGAGGTATGCTCACAATTCGCAACCGTGAACGATAGCCGACACGCATAGTGCATTTCTGTCTAAACTAATTGTTTTTTTTTTTTTAATATAAAATACAACTTGATGCGTAGACACATTTACGATCAAGCAGATGCGCCATAATTTTTCCAATGTGGCAGTTTATCACCCTTCCGAAACGATTTATCTGAACTTAAAGACATTCCTGCGATCCAAGGGACGCGGCGTGGCGGGCGATTGCTATACACGGTTGCCGCGACTCGCTTTAGTATTTCCTTTCGACTTGAAATTTCGAAAGGAAATACTAAACCGAATCGTATCAAGTTGACCTATTTAAACGCGCGTCAGCATGCACGACAGTTTCATCTCGAGACGACGTTATCGACCCTTGACGACACCCTTCACGGCAACAGAGAAGGTGCCCTTGCATGTATCACCGCGACTCAGACAAAGCTCTGCAATTAACTCTCCGAGCCCCATGCGCCCGCGGCGGTTAAGACGAACTATCGGAGGAGGAGCTGCCAGAGGAATGGCTCTTGTATCAAGTCGCACGTTCCCTGTGAGTAATCGCTGTTATTCCTAGACGATTCCATCCCTTTCGGTACTACGTGACACACCCGGAGGATCCCTTGCGAAATTAGTACTAATTCGTTTTTCCTGGTGTTAAGAGTGACGCGAACAACCGAGAGCAAACATTTTTCATTAAGTGGTATCGTGTCGTAAGACGATTTTTTTTTTTTTTTTTTTAGCGCTTCAGGCATGACAGATGTTGCTCCGAGTTAATTTAACCAACATTTATGAGTTGTACAGGAACTTCGTACTTGGTATAAATATGATGTTACGAAAGCGAAAAGTTTCGTGCCGAGGTAACTTTGCTAAAAATCTAGCTACGTACATTGTGCGGATCTGAAATGTAAAGTATTGAGAAAGAATTTTCAACGACTAGCGAAAGTTCTGCGAAAGAATTTACTGAGCGATTTTCCGTTGCAGTTCTGTGTAAGAATAAACGCAAGGCCGGTAACGTCCCACCGTGTCATCAATATACGCAGGAACACAGCATGAATTCTTTACAGTTCTCCATCTTGCGTATTACTTGCTTACAATAGATGACGATAACGCGACGTATTCTAACTGGTCCCTACCTCTCTTGAATGACTCCTTTTCACAGGCGTTCAGGAGAAATGCGCGTAGGATCCCCGGCGAAGCTCTGCCGCGTAGGCAGATAGTGAGCCACAACACGGAAGGAGGAAGGAACGATATGAGAGGAGGAAAGGCATGGAATTATAGAGACAGAATGCGAGAAAGTGATGGAGAAAGAGACACAGGGATGTAGGGGGGCCGTTTGGTTGAAGCTCGCTTCTCCGGCGTTGGTGCTTTCTGACGCAACATAATGTGACGACCATTGTGCTGAAGTTAGCGGCGGTGGGTTATTCAGCGGCGGCATTTCCATGCAAAGCTTCCCGGATGAAGCCCAGACAGAGAAGAGTAGCCGCGGGTGCCGCAGACCTCTCTGTATCCTGATCGCCCCCTAACTGCACTTCGCCGTTGGCCCTTTCTACCGTCGTTTCTGCGCTCGAGCCTTCCTCTCTTCCTTCTTCCACCTTTCTCTCTCTCCCTCTCTCTCTCTCTCTCTTTCTCTTTCTCTCTTTTCCCATGTCCGACCTCACCTCTCTTCGCAGTCCTCTCTACTCGTATCCTTCACCCCCGACTGCGACGATCTACATTCTACCTCATTGTGCAGCCGGCTTATCCATGCCCGCCCGTGCGATTCTCACATCCTGATAACGAACGGTCGTGAAGCGGTGCCCCTCCTACGCCTCAGCCTTATATTCCTTCCTTTGAACCCTTCCTCATGCCGGATTGAAAAGAACTCGGGTTAGCGGGGAACTAGGTATTGCCCCGTCGGCGTCACTGAGAAGAAAGCTTTCGTTCAAGTTCCTTTGCATGAGATAGCGTATACGGATACGCGCGTGTACAATTCTCACCACGCTCAGCCGTATGTTATATTACGGGGAACCTTCGTGAAAATCGAGATCGTTTTATCGTTTTCCATTTCTCTTTTTTTTTTCCTGCACGTCTCCGCTCGTTTCCTCGTCCCTTCTTCTCTCTTCGTTTTTCTTTCGCTTTGGATCGCCTACTTTAAAATCCAGGCTTGCGCCACAAACGAATCCACTACGCGACTAGTAATATTTAAACAGTTTCAATCGAACGGAGAACCGCAAATTTTTAATATACACACGTATATTTTATTTGCACGGGCCTTTGGCTGCCTGCGAAAGCTTTAAAGTGTTCGGAGAATTTATACGGGTCAGCTCGGCCGAAAAAAAAGCACGACCCATAGCGTGCCGATGTAAATACGACGATGAGAAATAAATTTTGCCCTGTGGAAAGTGATTTAATGAAACGCGTAGAAATGTTAACAGCCTGACTACCAGCTTGTAATTGAACCGAAAGCATGGGAATACATGCCCATTGCTGCAGCTTTATTTCTTACTCAATGGTCGATGTAGACAGCAATTCCCCGTGAAATACGTCCCACTTTCCTACAGTAAAGACCGTTAATGCAAACCACCAAACCGCCGAGGCTTTCCTTTCGTACAGCTTAATCACTTAAGTTCTTGTCTTTATCAGTGTTGTTCCGATCAACTCTCGCAAATGACGAAAAAGCTTAATTTTCTGCCTTGGCGGAACACGGCCAAGTAAAACACGCGAGAAAGAGAAAATTCCGACGTGCTGCAGTTTTTACGATTAAAGTGAAATCGAATGAAGCCGGCGGCAAAAGAAAAGAAGAAAACGGCATAAATTTCCATTTGATAAACTAATTAAAAAAAGAAAGAGAGAGAGAGAGAGAGAGAGAGAAAGATGAAAATATCAGCCTTTGAACTTTTTAAAACGTTCAATCTAACTGAAAACACAAAGGAGTCTCGGTACGAGTTTCGGACCGAAAAATACTATCCCTGTGCAACCCCTCGTTCGACGGAAATGGTCGAAGAATTTTGTTTCCGGTCCCAACGCGAACAAACGGCACGGCCGATAAATAATAAAAGCCCGGAGACTTCGGGAACGATTTTTCACATATCTTCGCCTGTATCCTGAGGGCGTGACCGAGGGGAGGAAAAAGTGGAATAGGATTTTCCTTGGGGATACTCCAATATCGTGGGTGGAGTACGTATATCCATAGCGCGCCCCTTTCAACTCTCGAATTTTATTAACGTATCGGTCGACGGTGGTACGGACGTTGCAGCAACCGGTGAAGAGGGGCGGGGGAGGGGAAAGGGATGCGGGTTTTAGGAGGGACAGGGTGGAAAGGGAGTTGGAAGCCTCACGCCGCATAATGTATAACATCATCTTTTACGATATCTCTTTCTGGGGCGCACTAGGGTATAGGTAATGCACGGTATTGTATTTTGCGATTGCATTTTCAGAGACGTCCGCCTGCGCTTTGAATATAAAGTGGCTCCGGCCGTGGCTGTTTCACGTGCGGCGTACCGTTGCTGCCGGCGGCCCTACCAAAACGATACCACGCCGCCAATCCTACCAGCTGTGCTAACCTGGTAACCGAACGTTATTATCGTACTCTCAAAGTCTATAGATGCTTTTAGCGAGTGGCGCGATCAGAAAGCACTTTTCTTTCCCTGCGTTCCCGCGCAGTACGGCGCGCCGCGTCGTTTACCTACGTCGACGATAGCCCGCGGACGATTTACCACTTCGATACGCCCTGATCTTTCTAGTGTTTTATAGTGTGAACGTCTAACAAAAGAGACCTTATCACTTGCTGTTGATTGCTGTTTTTCAGGCATGTGGAGCTTAAAATTATATTTGAACTTTCATCGAACAGCACAGATTCACGCGATTGTATGTCCAGCACGAATCATTCCAACCGCAACCGGTTGTCAGCAAACAAAGGGTTGCGAGGTGATTCGTCGATATTCACGTTCACACAATTCGTATTATGATGGAATGGTAAGAGGGGAATAATAGGAAGACGAGTAAGAAAGAAGTATTAGTCGGAGTGGACGTTGAAGGGGAGTCGAGGATGCCGTAGGAACAGCAGGAGGGAGTACTTCCGTGATAAATTAATCGTCGATTTCCGACGATTACAATTTGGTATGCTTCCAAATCGCTCGCACCCTTTTTGCGGCGGTGAATTTTAGCCGTGTGCATTTTTCATCTGGCGCGGTGCGGCCCTCAAAAAGAGGATATCTATCTTCCCTAGAGGCTGCTGGCCCTCCGTTTCTCCGTATAACCGGTGGTCCATCCTTCTCCGCTGTTCTTCCCTCGGTCGGTCTGTCCTTCTCGTTCTTTCGCAGCGTGCCTAGCTCTTGCCGAGCGAGAGACTGGCTCGCTTCCAAAAATATTATAAAATTCCCAATTACGTGGCATAGATTGGCGAGGTAAATTGCCCCTGGAGCGCGGTGGATGGCGAGACGGTGGTTGCCTCTCCGCTATACTCGACTGCTTCGCTTCGCTCCGCTCTGCTCCACTCTGCTCTGCCCGACGACCGAATCGAACGGGGAACCAGATCCTCCGCTTCTCTCCAATCGGTAATCCATTACCGTGACGCGATTGGGTAATTGCAGGTGAGGGGCCTATCTAGAGACGTGCCCTCCAACCTCTAACCTGTTCCTCCCCTATCCTCCCCGATCCACACCCACACCCACATCCACCGAACGACCGACCGACCGACCGACCGACCGAAGCCCCGACCCTTTCCATGCCGGTCGATATTCCCTCTAATTAAACACTGGGGGGCACAATGACAAACCTACCTTGTACCAGGGCCTCGCCACTGTTGTCGAGGATGTCGGATGACCGACGTTCCTACCTTCGGCCGCCGCTCCTCCGCCTCCGAGATCCAGTAATTCGGTTAACCTAAGGTGGTTGTTGCTAAACGCGACATCGGATAAATCACTCGTCCCTTGACTGTCGCAGCTACTTCTGCGATTCTGTTCTTCGTTCCGCAGGGGACGGTCGAAACGATTACTTGCACCATGACGCGCGTTTGTTTCATACGCGTTGTTTCCACCTGGGTGAAGATGCTTTACGACCCTGCGCTCCAACTCGTTATGCCGGGCAATCGCGTTTTTATGCGACCCGCGTTTATAGCCTCGTTGTTCCAGCGAGCGAAATGTCGATTGGCAAAATATCGCCTAGAAAAACAAAGCTGTACATCATGTTCGAAAATCATTTCAGGCGTTGAAGTTACGAAAGCTTGTATAATTGTGTATAACATGTATATACATATTATTCCGAATGGAATTATCTTCACTACGGTATTTGACATATTATGTGAAGATGTTCAAATTAAACAGACTCGACTTTCACAACAGTTTTTGTCAATATACAAATGTACCTATTTATTGAAGTACCCGCGTAATGTTTCTTCAATTTCGTGAAAAAAATTTCATCGATCGAAATCAAGCCAGATTTCTATATAATTGACGTCACGTTCGACGAACTTATTTGCATATGCTCACCTTCGACATTAACTATTCGCAGTTGCGTCATTTCAATATATCGAAATTGGGCAAGATCGTTATTCAGAAGCCAAGTCGCCAGATATAAAGCAAGAAATTGATGAATCTGATTTAGATTCCGTCGTCGTTTGAAATTTGTCGATAAATTCCTCAGTATCGTACCACGCAATTAATTGAGTTTTTTTTTTTTCTTGCAGAAATTTCTTTCGTTATACAAATTTTCATGAACTACGTGGAATAACTACGTTTCGATGAATTCATTTCGGTAACTGCAACTTTTTACCGCTAGTTTAATGTCACCTTAAGTCGAAATCATTTCATCTCGTCTAATGAAATTCTCGTTTCGTTTTGAAATTATACTTTTGACCGATTGTGAGGAACGTTTCTGTATATATATATAGCCACGGTAATCACTTTATCCACTATTTTGCAATTAATAAGCGTCCGACATTTTTCGATTTATTGCGTAAAAAATTGAAACAACTTGGTTCAATAATATCTCTGACATTAACATCGAGTACAGTTCCATTGATTTTAAAACAATACATGAAAGTTTTGAGGGACGTATATACGTGAAGTTTGCCAATACGTGATATTGCCGTTGTCTTCTGAATAAACGGAGACATAGCCCCCAGTGCGGAAAGCTTATCCATTTTTCCTCTATCGCGTCATAAGTCAAACATCTGTTTTTTTATTTTTTGGGTTGACCTAACTCGATAACGGTGTCTCGCTTATAAAGAATTAAAGTAACTGCCCCACGCACGTGCCAAGTGGCAGGCCGGTTCGGCCGTTCCAATCCTCAGGAGGACACTGTCCACCTTATCCCCTTATTCCGAACCGACCCCTTATCTTTGGAGATCCCGCCATACAGTTACGAAGCTGACTGTTGACCGAGACCAACGAGGGAGGCGAACACTGTGAAAACAGAAAGCACGACTTGATCGCCAATATCAACGATACTATTGTTAGATTGTTCCAAGGACACACCTTGAAACAAATGAAACATGTCAAGTGATAGCGTGCAAAATATTAGAAATTTTAGATAAGACGACTTTTTTTTTACCTTTACCTGGCCTGAGTCTGTCTGTACTGGCGACAATGAATTTGCGACAATAGTAATTATTACAATTGCTGTCTTCAAGGAAAAGATATTATTTATAATTATACAAGATCAAATGATACGGATCGAAAGAAGGTAAATACAAAAATGAGTCGAAGAAAGAATAAAATTTTTTCTTTGTTTACGAGAAAATCGAGTTTGAAGATTTCTATCAAGTATATCTAAATGTAGCTAATTCTACACGAGAATTCTACAAGAGGAAAGAATGATTAATACAAAGTTACTCTGTGTGCAAAAATAAGTAAAGGAAAAATAAATTTTTTTTATTAAAATGTTTCCTCGAGAAAATTAAGCAAGTTTAAAATTCTATCAAGTATATGTGTACTGAGGCAATTTTTGACGAAACATATTCAAAGTCCATTTTCTTGAAAATGACATCTTAAAGAAAGAAATTTTATTCTGTATTTTTCACTTATTTTTGTCTTTATTTTGATTATTCGCACCTGTGTATAATTAGCAAATTTAAGTGGGTTCACGTGAAAAATATTCAAACTTATCTCGAAACCGAAGGCTTTAATGAAAGAATTTTATTCTTTCTTTTCGATTCTTTTTCTTGTAGATTCACCTGCAGATCAGCGACACCCAGTATAATAAAATTGGAGAAACGTCAAAAGCAAGTGATAGCGTTATACATTTCGTTATACATTTGCCTAGCAATAATAGATGTTAAAACCATCTATTATTTGTTTTATGAAAACGAATTCATACTTTTTGTATCCATGCTCTGATGTTTTATTTACTTATCGTAGCATAATATGTATAATATATAGAATGTTTCACCTGATTTTGATATCTTGATTTATGCCGCTATGATTTCTTGTAATGGAAAATATTTCAAACCAAAATTGAATGGTTTCGAAGTGTATTCTGATGTTTGTATTTCATGTAAAGATTTCATTTTCCAAGTAGAAATATATATTTTTTAATACATCAATCGTGTAGCTCAGCATTTCCTATAAAAAGGTATTATTATTTATGTGTATCGAAAAGTTATTTTAATTTTAATTTTGCAAAAAATATTATACAAAATTAAAGTTAAAATATCTTAAAAAACTAATCATTTTTCAACATCCGTGGGCCAATATTCTTCATCAAATCACGATGCATTAAAAATACATGATTTCATTTAAGAAGATTAAGCTGACCTTCACATTTTCAGCTCCACCTACAAAACACTAGTAACATCATTAATGACTATGACTCCCACGAAATCATTCATCTGAAATATTTTTCACTAACGATATAAATAAGATATCAAAATCAAACGATATGTTCTATATATTTGATAAGAAAGTTTAAAAATTTATTCATCAATGAATTTCTCTGAACCTCCAATATAGTTATATTTAAGTAATAAATCGATAACTTAGTATTTTATTAGAAAATCGAAGATGTACCTTTTTTTTTTTGGTACAGAGCTTAAAACATCGAATCAATTGTTTAAAAGAGGAGAGAGAGTCGTAGGATATTATTTGATAACAAACGGCGTAAAAAATATTTCGAGTAGAGGATCGTGCGAAGGGCATTGCGCACCTGGTACATTCAACGTAGTCGGCAAAACATAACCTTCAAAGTTACCGGCTGCCGAAGTTACACCGTTCGGAGACTCGTAAACACGTAGAACGCACCTGGGACTCGATGTCTTTATCGATAATGTGACACCTATATGCGCGGTAGCGTAACTCACGATTTTAAATATTGAACACAGCTACCCTCTTCGGTTTCATCCCTTGTCGTCTGCCCCCTTCCATCAACGTCGATGGTGCGAGTGCATTCACTCGCACGTACGTATTCCGAATTACCAACGAAGCTCATTGAATCGTGAACCGACAAATTTTCTGCTTCACGAGCGATCAAATTAATTCGGAACTTTGTTTGAATTTTCAAAACTGTCCTTTCAACGTGCTCGAAATCCCAATAAAAATCGTCTTCGCAGCTGATTTCAGTTTCCTGCAGTCGCAGGTGGTAACATTACAATCGATTATTTAGATCACGTTCGAATCACGAAACTGAATTATTATGTACTATGAAAATACACATCGATATAAAGTATACATTCTTTAAACTTACATTCGTCATTCTGACAACTTCACTTTTATTCGAAATCGAAATTTGGCAAATTCCCGGAGTTAATTTTCAGGATTGTCTGCTATTATGATTTTCTTAGTATAAATTATTGCTTGGACAACGAAGGATAGAAACAATTCAATTACTAAAAACTTAGCAATAATTCAATTCGTTGCAAGTAATAACATATGGAGAGGCGTATATGCATACGCTAGGTATAAAAGTAGGAACAACAACAAGTTCGATTTTCCCTCGAGAGAGACTGACGATTCGAAGAATACGGGCGGCATATGCCGGCCGTGTCCGATAGAGCTTCGTGCTCTCGAGCTAATCGTTATTTTGCGTGGACAGTACTGGTGATCGATGCGGGGAACGGCTCGAGAAGGGCGAGTGAGGTGCGGAGAGTGGAATAAGGGTGGCGCTCGAGGCACGAGGGGGGTAAAATCAATGATGGCCTCTTGAAAATTTCACCAGTCAAAACGGTAGAAATAGTCGATTTTCTGGCTTTTTCTCGCCCGTCACTTTAAGAGAAGCGGATGCCACCGCGTCTCCTGGGCGTTCTCGAGAACTTATAAATATCCATAATACATCGATGCGGGATTTCCTGCAGCGTTTCAGGCCAATCTCTGCATCACGGGCTCCCTTTCACTGTTGCACGAAGAAATATACACACGGTTGTTCGAATGTTCCATGCGTAACACACAGAGCCACGGATAGATTTCAAATATGCAGAGATTGTTCTTCGGAATGGAGTGCAGCTGCGACCCCGGGGGTGTCGCGAATCCGGGTAAAAAATGGATGAGCGCCGAATAGAGGAGCGAACAGACTAGGGGTATATCCGTTGACGGGTTGGAAAAACCCGTGTAACCGTGTTTCGTAAAACGCCGGCAAGAGGACAACCGTGCACCAACGTCTGCTCCCCAGAGATTTTTCCAGCTGTAAGGAAATTCGATTTCTCGTAATCCAACTGTGAGAAACATTTCCGGCTTTATCACGATCTATTTGGCTGCATCAACGACCAGCCCCATTAATTTCCCGGCTATTTACGAACGGAAAAATGTCTGGCAACGATCGATCACGATAGAGCTACTTCCGCTCTACAAGAAATACTCTGCTATTTATATGCAGATAAAACGTGTACATTGAAATAGAGTTTCCATGCCGTATAAATTATGAAGTTCTTATCGTGTCGATAATTTATTCCACATAACCACGTTCGATAAAAAAAAAATTTCGTTCAAACAGAGTAGTTCACCGCAGTAATAGTAAAAAGGAAAACGGTAAATCAAAGTCTGCGTTATCGGTTGTGTTGGAGCTTGTGCTATTAACGGAAAGCTCTTGTCAAAATTGCGTTAGAACCTCGACGAGATTACGAATCCCGTCACGTAATTACAGAAACGTACGTTTCTATGGTTCATTTCCCAGGAAATCGAGTTGAAGCGGTGTAAAGCGGCGCGCACGGGGTCTTGTCGCGGTATAGAAATAGCGTGTGGCAACGGGCACGGGTATGGTCGTTCGCTTTTCAACGAAAATTATCGGACCATAGTGAATGTAATCCGTGTAACTGTCCCCGAGAGGATGAGAATGGAATCGAGCACTTATCGGGGGTCCAACGCCAGTTCCCCCTAGCAGCCTTGCAGCAGCAGGATGGTGGGCACTGCAGTCCTGCGACAACCATTTCTCTGTACATGCGGCTCCATATAGGTGTGATAGAAAAGAGAACATCGGAGATGTGAAAAGAAACAGAAAGGGAAAGAGAAGAGGGAGAAATGGCGAGAGGGGAGGGTCAAGCAATGACGATCGCCAGGGGTGCTCCCGTCGCACTTTTCCGACTCATTTTCTCCGTCGATATCTCAGTCTCCTTTTACGCTCGTAAATGTGAACGGCCCTTAGGCGTCGGCGTGTCTGTCGTTACCGCGAGTCTAACGGGAAAGAGCATTAACGAGGGAAAAAGGAGGGATAGAGAGGGAAAATCGGAGAAAACGAAGGTGAAGCGTGACCCGAACGACGTTATCGAGAGTGTGTGTGTGATCGATGTTTTACGACTGAATTTAATGGATGTCCTATATGACGAGTGGTGTTCCGCGATCGGAGGTTCAAGCTTACCAACCTGTGAAAACGATATCCGCTAATTATTAAGATGACGATCACAAAGACGAGTCACGAAGTATATGGATATTACTGCGAAATAATTCTTTTAAATATTATTTTAACTCTTATTACAAAACTTCTTTGTCCGCGCGAAAAAAGTGTATGGTTATTTATAGCATTTTGTTGTTCATACTTTTGTGTCATATTTTTAAATATAACATATAGGTATCTTCCTGTTAACTAAACTTAAATCAAAGTTTTCCTCCACTTTCCTCTATTCGTACACGTACGTGATAAATTGCATTTGTTTCGCTTATATGTTTATAGATGCAATACCTAGAAATAATTCGCTTCAAACTGTATAACAGCCTATAGCTGTAATAGTCTAAAAATATTAAACGGGTCGTCGAGAAAGTTCTACTTTCTGTTTCATACGATTGTGCAATTGCTGTTGTTCTTGATTTTAAAAAATAAGAGAGGCATATATATATATATATATATATATATATATATATATATATC
>CAJDYZ010011340.1:49518-69676 GCA_903986555.1 Heterotrigona itama
TTACATTACGGATGCACTATGTTGTAGAATTTACCAAAATTTGTCAATTCATTTAAACACAAGGTCATATTTTTTCAAACATACTTGAATTTTTCACGCTGTATTATTTGATTAATTAAAATACTTTGCAAACTGTTATGACAGAATAAAAGAAAGAGAAATACGATTCTATGAGCATCAATTTAAGCAATGACGTGGCACAAAGTAAAATGGGGCTATTGACGCGAAGTAGAATGAAACTATTGACGTAAAGTAGAATGAGACGTCTGAACATAATACCCGTATCCGTGTTGCACTTTGTCCGTACTTGCAAGAAATAATTTATCAGTATCAAAGATTTCGATATAGAACAAACGAACGGATTTGCTCGAAGTTAAGCGTAATAAAAATTAATAGAACTTTGTTATACTTGTGACGTACTTTATTAAAACGATAACGAATCTTCATTCATTACATTGCGACAAGTGACGACAGGTGGAAGATAAAAAAATTACCCACTTCTTATTCTCAAGCATTCTCAAGTGACCTAATGTATAGAGGAAATATTAACGACTTCAGTGCAACGTTAATTAAAAAGTCCGTTTCATAATAAGATGGATCTTGTTATTCGAGATTCGTGTCGCTTTGTCGCTAATGAACGCAACGATAGAGATATTCATTTACGAGATGGCACGCTCATGCGAATATCGCAACGTTACAGTTTCAGACAACTGTGTAATATTCTACGTTTAATAGCCGATATTTATCCACAAAGTTGGCTGGCTATGTGTACACGTATATCCTGCATAACACACGGATCGTCTATTTAGGATTAGGAACTACGCTGCCGGTTTCACATTATTCGCTGCTTTCACGCGGCACCGGTTGTAAAGTTTACGCAGTTACGGTGACAAGTTATCAAACAGCAATCGCGCGACGGATTGTAAAACGTTTTAAATGATTCGGAACTCGGCTATTGTGACGGAAGAGACCGGTGAAACGTAATCTGGCGATCGATTGGCAGGGGGTGAGAAGCACGTGCTGCCCTCTGTACGCCATGTCTAGTAATAAAGTAAGAAGGGGTGCTCGGTTGGATGCCCGGAAGTGACCTTGAACCGAGCGCCGGATGTCCTGCTCGACGTCATCGCGCGTCGACAAAGACGTTGACCTTTGGAACTAGTTTGCTCGTAAAACGTAGAAACGTTAGATTTACGGCACCAAGTTAAATGACATTTAACATCTTTATCCCTGGCTTTTCATTATTCCGTGCTGATTCGCGGTTAAACTGTTATAACGGTTAAAAGTCAAGAGATTAAAAAAAAAAAAATCGATAGCGACAATTGAACAGTGATAACCATTATAAAACTATATATTTTCAACGTTGGAATTATATCATTTCAAATGTAATAAATAAGGTTTTCTTTTGTGAACTCTACAGGAAAGACTTTTTGTAAACTTTATAGAACTTTTTCCTTCTGTCTGGCAAACGTAACTGTTTTAATTATTTCGTAAGATTACAGAAAATGAAATAAACGGAGACAGGGTACACAAGTTGTAACAAATACGTGGCAATTGTGTAAACGTATTTGCAAACGCTATACGTGATACAAACGTTGGTGTGTTCTACACACACGCGAATTCAATTTCAAGATCCCGAGATTGATAAGCACTGGCTGATAACGGTTTCCAGGCTATTCAGCAGGGTGGCGCCACAAGCTGCAAGCTCGGAAGCTTCTACAGTTAATGTCAGCGATGCTGCCGCCTATCGGAGCTGAAACTGCAGCTCGCCCCAAATGTGCCCCGGTTAACAGTGACCAATATTTCCGGTCACATGAAGGATGTTACCCTCAGTCGAATGAATCACTTTCTCACGTTTTCAACAAGGTGTAAATGAACTCGTTCGTTATGACTAGCCAAACAGTTTGCTGATTTCAGATCAGATAGCGTGATGGTTGATTTATGGGGAGGAACTGGAATAACATTAACATAATAAGCAACTTCTAAACGCGCTTTGACTCGTGTGTATTAAAATATTGCTTCGTAATTTATTAAAATTTTTAAGTTCTGCGATATACGTTGAACAAAATATCACCTGTGCCAAAAATTTGCGGCAAAACATTTACACGTTTTTTTTTTTTTTTTTAAGGAACATTAAAAATAATCGTTAAATAAATAAGCTGATCAAAAAATAGAGCAATCAGAAAGGAATAGTTGAACTGAGACAACACAAAAGTACGTAATGAAAAAAATCGTAACCTTTTCTTCTATCTTGCCAGTTTTATGGATCGAAAAGCGAGCGTTTTGCAATTATAAAAAGACGCGTTCCTCTTAGAATTCCATCTTCTTCATCCTTTTATCTCATGCCTCTTCGCGTTCCTTCTCCCTGCTTCACGGTAGAGAATGCAAATCGAACCGCGAACAGGGGATGAGGTAGATCAACGTGAAAACGGCGCAGCCAACGGAATCGACTAGGAGAATTAAAGAGGAGAGAGATTGTTGAACTTTTGCCCTTACTTCTTCTTTGTTATCTGTTTTGGCTGGATGCGCAATCTTTTTAATTGCATGGCCAACTAATGAGTGGAATTCCTTCTTGAGTGCAGCTACAAGATGGTACCGGAGTGATAATTTGCCGTATCAAAGATGTGACTGCGCCAAGTGAAGTAGTATATATCCTTTCTGTGTCTCGTAATGAAGCTGGAATATAATTCAAAGCAATGGGCAAACAGTTTACAGTATATAAATAACATTTTTCTTCGCGGTTAAAGCATAGATCTTGTTAAAAATGTTTCTTTCTTCCCATTACGTGACAGCTATTAACCCTCGAACTGCCGAGGATCAATTTTGATGCACGCAGGACGCTATAAATAAACAAAAACTTAGAAATTTATATTCTTATTTTATTTCTTTTCTTATATAATATAAACTACGGTATCTATAAATATCCTGATAAAGCATAGTCTTTTTAATTACATCAACATAAGTTAGTTTCGATTAGTTAGAATTGGAAAATTTTTATTTGATTCACGATTTTCTCTCTAATGAATGACTCTTCAACGCTTCGGATAAGCGTATCAAGGGACGACGCAAAGAACAGAGAAAAAGTATCAATCTCCAAGAATACGGGGAGATTCTTGGTAGCAGGAACTTGAAAAGGACAAATAACCTACTCTTACCTCATTGCTCTCGTCCTTTTCCCCTTATGGAGCGCGCCTTTTCCAACGAAGCGGTGCCGCATCTCTGAGTAATTGCGATTTAGCCGGACGCAAGCAGAGGGGGAGGACAACCGCAGACCGACGACGGCATTAAGTGCAGGAAAGAGTGAAATCGCAATTAATTACGTCCAGGTCCACCCTTCTCGCCGTCGCCAGTGTCCATCGAAGGGTTAGTCAGAAATGTTGAAAAGGGGAGGAGGCAAGACAGAAAGTCCAATAGCTTAAATGCGCTTATGTGTTCGAATGCGTTTCAAAGGATTCGAGTTTCTCAGTTGCACCCATATCTTTGCTCTTTCCCCTATGCATTCTACCATTTCTCTCATTTTTCTTCTCTTATCTTACACGTTGTGTAACGCTCGGCAAATCATGCGATGAAATTAAATAATAATCAAATGGCAATTAAGGTGACAACAAACAACAACGTTGAAAATATCACTTAGCTTTTGGAAATTGTATTAGATTGCTACGTTCGGCTAATTAGAGCGGCTACTTTAATTAGTACATACGTACGTGGCTGGTTAAAATTTTGCAATCGTATTAAGATACGCAATATGTATCACGTACGCTTGGCGGTTACCATAGTTGGATCTAGCAGAATGGTTTACTAAAGTTTTGTTAAATTGCCGCGGTGATTTCGGAATAATTGCATGAAAATATACAGAAACGGAGAATCGTGTACAAATGGTATTATCAAAATTTCATGGAACATCTTTATTTAAAACTCAACCGGAGAATTCGCAAAGGAATTATATTAGATCAATTTGACTGGGAGGGAAATCTTTAAACGTAACTTTCGTTAAAAGGAAAAACAGAGGGAAAAGATTTATTTAATACTTTTACCGAATATACGAGAGAGAAAAATCGACAAGGTTCTTAATTAAAAAACCACTTTTCTCTCGACGAATCTGCTAACACTTCGTTTTTAACGGCTCTTCTTCCATTTGAATCCACGATGATTAATCGACGCGTTCGAAATCGTTTCACCGACGATGATCGGTTGGTTTACTTTGAAGAGGCGACGCATATATACCTGTTAACGATGAATTCAGTGGTAGCAATTAAAGGGTTGAAAGGTCCACGAGTGCGGTAACGTGATGTAATATAATTCGTAGGCACGGCTCCCTCTGCAGGACCTTCAAAGCATTCACCGGGACCAACTTCAATTCCATCTCAATCCGCTTACCTTCCCACGTGAAACCGGTCCATTCGTATTCCAAAAGTAAAAGGGGATAAAGTATTGTCGGATGGAAGAGGTTATGAGGATCGTGTAATTGGTAGGTTAGCGTGATCGACCTTGTTCGATAAAAGTTCTGTTCTTCCTGCCAACTGTGATATTAAAACATGCGAACATCGCTAGAAATAAGGACATAACGTTAAAATATCGATATTGTATAGAAATTGGCATAAGAGATATCGTAATGTTGTTAATAAAACAATACTTCGTGAAAATGAAATTTCTTTACCCTCCATTGATTTTATTATTGTTGCCGAGATATCGAAAATTTTCCAAGTTTATTTTGACTATAATTTAACTACAATGTCCTAAATTATGGAGATGAAACGACGTTAATGGAAGTCGATTTTTCTTCGTTTATACGTTTTTACCTCGGTAAACCATTCCGCATTTGAACTTTGAAATAAATGGTCTATACAGGAGGGAAGGTTTCTTGAGTAATTCCACGTGTTCACTGGAAGTCACGTTTTCTTGTGTGAGAGATAATACACACAAAACTTTATCACGACGTCCGCACGTCCATGTTCTTTTGAAACTTGTTGAGGTAAATAACTAAGCAAGTACATACGATACTTCATCTAATTGCAAGTAACGTGATATGATTATCAAAGAATGTAGTCCCCATATTTTTCGCCGACGGACTACAAGTCCTTTTTTAAAAAGAACATTCCACGATCTTTTGGCGATATTGTTGTTGTAATTTTTATAAAATTAGAATTAATTGGAAAATGTGCATTGGCGTTGATGAAGACTATTTTCATGACAAATACATAAAATATCAAATTAACATTTAAAGTTAAAAATGGTCATTTCAATCGTAAAAATGTAATAACATCTTCAATGCACCTATATTACCTACATTACACTTTTTATTATTAACATTAATATTTTACATTTTCTACCGAAAATTTCTAAATTCTCATAACACAATGAATAATACTTTGCGAGTGTCAGACGGGATATTTTCAAAATTTTTATTAGTCCGACTTTCTTCTCTTTTAAGCAAATTTCAGAAAAGTGCACATATTAAACGTCACGACAAGATGTATCCGACTTGTATAACTAGAATACATAGGAAAAGTAAAATACAGGACAGAGAAAATGAAGGGAGAGATAGAGCGCGCAGGAGAATGGATTATCTACTGTCAGACACATTTTAAAATCAATATTGCAAGGTACTGTCGTATCTTGTAACTCAGTATGCGCGTTGCATATTAAAAATTATTTCGCGCAGTCATTCGAACTGATAATAAAAATTTGAAGGAAATTTATTCCTCTTCATTTCATTATGATACTACATTTCATTCTGAAATTGATTGATTCCCTCGTCGAGTCAAAAAGACATTGTTCCTTTTTTTAACGAATATTACGTGTCATATACTTTTTCTATGAAACTTTATATAAGACTTTTGCTTACTTCTACTAAGCCTTTCCCTTAGAATACTGGTAAATCGATAATAAATATCAAGCAGTAATTGTCTGCTTAATTGTCCTAGAGGGTCGAAAATTATTATTGACAGTTTCCACGCTAGTCCTGTGTGTATCTGGTAGATGACGTCTGTCTGGTCGCTCGCAAACTATATTCAGTCGCATCGATGGCAACTTCACGAAGAGTTTCGTAACAAGATTATTGCAGAATTACTAATTAGATTAAACGATCGGTAAACTCGAAGCTGTGTTACACGGGCTACAGATGAAGTGCAATTTAACAAATTCATAAACAAATTGTAAACCCGTTCGAAATTCACCCTCCGCAACATTGTTATTGCATTCTGAAACTTGCAAGAAACGTTCAGCGATTAATTATCAAAGTACACAAAACACGGTACAAGCAATTTTCACTAACAAACTGAAATCTTACGTAATTTTGTAACAATTAATGCAAAGTCACGTTGTAGCGGTAGGGTTTGCTCTGGATGCCGTTACCCCGAGACAACTGTCACGGGTTGCCGCTTAGGGGAGGCTTAAAATTAGCGACGGTTATGTGCATTCTACTGTTTAATTGATTTCCATTTTATCTCTGTTAAATCAAATTACAAATTAAAGGCTAGAACGCTTGTAACAATTAAAACAGTAATAATTAGTTTTATCTGTGCTCATCCACCTGCCCTCTTTGTTTATCATTCATTTCGTTTTTTTTGCTTTTTTTGTTTTTTTTTTTTTTTTTTTTTTTTTTTATTGAATGTCGAAATTGAAAATCGATCGCAAAATTTTGTAAACTTCGTAGACTGAACATTATAAGGTACGTCGTACTGCTACAAAATTTTACTCTCTAGTACTTTAACATTCAATTAAGCGTCCCGTATAATTCATGGAATATTGGTCTTAAACTCTTCTGGGACTAAAGCATGTTCCTCTTTCTCTTTATTTCATTTGAAACTGTGTGCAATCTTTGAAAGTTTTAAAGTTGGTTTAATAGCACATGGTATGCTACGTAAAGTAGTTTTTCATAGAACGTTTTACTTTAACTTGCGAGACTTACCTTCGAATATCTACTTGTACAAATGTTATATGATTAAAAAAAAAAAAAATTTGTAAAAAGATTTATAAAAAAAATTAGAAACACAAAATTATTTTTAACGTAATAACAAAGTCAGAGATAACGTGAAAACATAATTACATTAATTACTCGCTTTCTAATGTAACGTTGCAAATGAAATAAATTGCTCGCAGGGCAAACAAAAAGCGGCAAATAATCACGATTGATCTTTAACTGTATACGCGTTACAATATGTGTTCATGATGAGCAAAGGCGCGTACAACACTGGCCAGATGATCGATATATCCGTAGGTGTGTTATCGTTTCTGACAACTACTTTTCTATCTTGATCGTCCGTACACCCTCCAATTCTTCTCCAACCACTGTTTCCTATACTCCCTCCTTCATGAGTCTCCTACTTTCCGCTTTATATTCCTCTTTTTCTCTGATCGTTTTTCTTTTTCGTTCTTTCTCTCGCTTCCACCCTGTAACTCCATCTCTGTTTCTTCTTCCTCTCCATCGTCTCTCTTTTTAACCACATACACATCTCCTTCTCTCTTATTTCCTCTCGAGCTTTTCTCTCTCTCTCTCTCTCTCTCTCTGTCTCTGTCTCTGTGTCTCTGTCTCTCTCTGTGCAGCTTTGAGCGCCACCCTACGTTTCCATAGCGATAGGTAAATGGAATCCGTGGTGAAGCCGTTGCCATGGTGATTCGCTCCATAGCCTCACCTCGGCTCACCTTACCTCACCTCTCGTTCTCTTTCTCTCTTTCTCTCTCTCTCTCTCTGTTTCTATCTCCCTCTCTCTTACTCTCTCTCTCTCTCTCTCTCTCTGTCGCTTTCTCGTCCTCTCGTTACTATGCTTTCATCTCTTATCCCGCTTGCTCCTTCGACCTGATCAAAACGAAGCTGAAGACTCGTAAGCATCGTCTTCGCAGCCTCATATATGAACACAGCATGCCTTCGGCTTCTTATTTCCCTTTTTCTCTCCCGTGTTCTTGCTCCCTCTTCGTTCGTTCCTTGGCTCGTCCCTACTCGAGCTACTTCTTCTATTTCTCTTCCCTGTTGGTTTTCTCTTTATCCACCGTAGCCCCTGTCCTCGCTTCTTTCTCCCACGGTTCCTCCGTCTCGTTCGGTTCTTCTTTCCTCTCTGCTTCCAGACAGTTGGACGCCTTTCTAACGACGAGGCGTACTCACTCGGAAGGAACAACGGTAGAACTTTATTCCGCCGCCGCGACGACCATCGTTTCTTCCAGCGTACTCCCTGGAAGGGAGATAAACAACGCCGATGTAAACGCGCCGCTCCTTTTCACTTCTGCCTCACGTCGAACCTATTACGGCGCCGCCTCATGAAAGAGACATGAAGCGATCGTCCGTGGTGGTGGCGGTCGGAAGGGCGGCTGAGAGCGTAGGGTCTTGTGTCACGTGTGTTGACACGAGTACGTTCAACGTGTCCCCGATGGATCGAGCTTTAACGATTCGTTAGATTAACCTAACGCTTGATAAATCACGCTCCGTGGGAGCTTTCCGAAATTCCCGGCGATTTTTCGCCCGCCGATAACAGCGGAACGATATCACGCGTTCGATAATAGTTAGTTGTTTACCGATAGCGTTAACGAGGCTCTCAGCTTGTTCGAAGATAAAAATTCATCGCTCGGAATAGTAGAAATATATGCGCGTTTGTTCGTAGTATATGAACGTGTGATATCTTTCTTCTCCTTCCCTCTATATCATTCGTATTTCATAGAAAATTTAAATTAAATTAAATTATATACAGTCGAATGTGTCGCGTTCCTTCAATGCGCGTTTGAAATTTAAATAGTCTTGTAAATAATATCTTTAAAGAGATACACCGCCTGTGTTTATGGGAATTTACGCGACTCGGTGGAATAAAGAAATATCGATACAAATCTACTTTGATGAATATATAGAATAATAGGTATATCAGCATCACGAAACGAACGTGAGGCACATCATAAAAATCATGGCCCAAGAAGAAACATAAAACCGCATCTCATTAACCATTCCAAAAATAGTTTTCAGGCAGCTTGGTTTAATATCACGAAAACGGCGAACAGTTTATTATCGTACTCAGGAAGACGCGACGATGTTTTTCTCTTAAACAGTAATTAACTGCGCTTTTAATGAGGAAGCTCAGTGGTCCGGAAGTAACAATACAGGAAGTTAGCAGTCGCAACAGCTGTTTATATGCCGAACGACGTCGGAGGTGGTGGAGAAGGTGGAGACTCGAGTACTGTGTACACCACGTGCTCGTACAGTGCCTAGTTCGGTACGTAGCTGGTACATCATGTCGAAGTTAGACTGCAGGAATTAGTTGTGCGCAGCCCTCTAACGACATGACGTATACCGCAGCCAATTAGGAGTTTGAGTCGATAAATTACGCGTTTCTCGAGATACGATTATACACCGGTGACAGCGTTAATTGCCAATTCCAGGTCGCGAATCTGCCATGCTGTATATCGTGTTGGAAAGCAACATAACGGAAATCTTCCGACGAAACAACGTAACAGCGATTTAGCGTTCCATGGAGGAGACAGATTTCACGACAAGACCGTTGAGAACGTTATTTCCTCGAAAATAAATCGCGCCCTCCCCGTTCCGACTGTACTTCGATACTAACAACAATGCGAAAGTTCCTCGATCGAGCAAAAATTTCCCACTTCCAGATGATCGAGCAATTAATCCAGCAGTATGTGATCGAGCACCTCCGACGTTCAGACGTGTCTCGCTCCTATTTGCGAGTACAATTTTCCTAATGAGATATCAGGAGACGCGCGAAAGTTCCGGGGATGGCATACTTGCGGCTAATTTTCCCAAAAGACACGTTGCAAGTGCTCCGCACTCTGTATAATTTATAGGCGGTATTCACTTCAGTGGCGTGCGCTCTCTATGTTGCCCTCAGCAACTTTACTCATTACCAATAATTTGATTTGGAACTCCATTAACCATTAAACGGTGCCTGAACGACAGAGTGGATTGCACTCGTGCAATTTCATCGTCATTCGCTCGAATAGCTTAAACTTCTTTAATGGTTGTAGACCGGCACTATCAGTACCGCGCAACGAATAAGATCGATTCCACCGTTTTTTTAAAGTAATGCAGAGAATTCACTCCCACGATTACCCGATTACTCTTTCGTTAGAACATTCGAAATTGCTACATTGTTGAAATTGCTACGATTGTATAATTTAAATACCATTAGCAAGCTTTTATTTCGTTTAAACTTTTACAAGCCATTGGCTCGATAAGTCATTAGTTGTAGATTATTCGCATTATTATCATTTCTATTGTCTTATCATCTATTATTATTCTATTAATTGAAATGAAAAATATATATGTAACAATATTCTCCCTAATAACAACAATCTTTCAGTTTATCGTGCATATTATTCATCTCGATCGAATACACAACAGATTTTAAACTGCATCAAAAGTAGAAAGAAGTTTAATGGATTGAGTTTTGCTTAACTCACTATCGATGAATACCGAGACATGTTAAACATTTTCTTACCTATAATTTCAATTGTCTATGACTCGGAAATTAAGATACATAGACTCGTATGATATTTTTTACTTATTTTATTGTGTAATGTTGCAGACATGCGATTTAAGGAGTATTTTGAAGAAAGGAATCTTTTGTTCTCTTTCAATAAATGTTAATGTTTTGCACAATAAACAATTCGCAATTCACAAACTGTTCATTGTCGTCTGCTTTCTTTTCGTCTTGCTCAGTCCGCCACTTCTCTAGTTCGCCAACTCCTGTCTTCTACATTTTCGCCATTTTGCTACACTTCCCTTTAATTCTTGCATCGCCTAACCTTACAAGGGATAAAGGAGCTTAACGCCCACAGACGCGTTTCACACGGTGGCACGATGTCGTTAATTAGAGAGTGACAAAAACTGCGGCTTCAAAGATAATTTACGTTGGCTGACCTTAATGTAAAGGAAACAATGCGTAATAATATCCACTACAATTAGTGAGTGCACTTCTCAGTAAACAGAAGAATTTAATGTACCGAGAATAAGCTTTGAGAAAAAAAATTAAGACCCATTCTCGTGGAAATTTCGAGAGTTGAAAATAACAGATAAGAATAAGCTTCTTCTCCCCTGTATATGAGCAGCATGAAATATTTATACTGTTTGTGTTGGAACATTGTTCAGAAAATATTCGATCTTACTGTTACATAAGCACTAAATTACTTATTGTTTTTTCTTTTTTGTATTTTAGATTCGATTACTATTATTACTAATAGAAAACTGTAAACGGTATAATTTATTTCTAGTTTCATTAAAGATATGAATTCATTGAAATTCTAATGAAATTCCATTGATTTTTTTTTTTGTTTAACTTGCAGAATTGAGCTAGTCTTTTATTGAATAATTTTCATTTGATAAAAGTGAGTTAAGTTGTTAGACTGTACTACGATCCACAAGTTCGAAACTCCCCTAGATATTTATTATCATCGGCTATTCGTCTCATCCTTGAACATCCTAAGACGATTATAGGACCCTGCACGTGTGTCTGATCCTGTCAAACTCTATATGTACTTGTAAGCCTCTTTACCTCATTATCGACGTAGAATTATAATTAATCTATCTTTCGGGTCTCGCGTTTATCAATCCAGAAGGTGTCACATAAATGGCAACTATAAAAAAGAAAAAAAAAAATATGAATTCGTAATTGTTCCAATGAAAATTCTACTTATCGAGGAAACTGGATTAATAAAAACCAGTTGATACGTGGGAATTGATATTACTAACGATAATCTTCAAAACATGAAACAGAAATTGCAATTGTAATTAAAGAACGTCTATTGTCGAAATCATTTTTGAAGTGCTGAAATTACGCGTATTTTATTATATCTGTCCCAGAAATTTTATAGAAATATATTCTTATATTCATAATTTCTCGTTTGTAAGTCATTAGTGTTTCTTATTTGTCAAAATGTGGCAAAGGTCGAACATGAAACAGCATGCTCGATATACACGTAGGGCTGGAAAGTTATTACCGGTGTTCTGCAAGCGAACAAGCGACGGCGACGGAAGAAAGCGTACAACGATGTGAATTTGTTGTGATTAATTTACCAAGCTGCCGACTTCGCCGCGGTACAATTACTCCATTAAAATTTGGCCCTTCATTAAGACAACTTGCAGGGCTGCAAAGTGACATAGCAAATCGCGGAACTTTGATCGTCTTCAAATAGCGCTTGAAAGACTTGGAGGAAGGCTGAACGGAAGGCTACACGCGCTAATCAAAACGTTAATGAGCTGTCGAGCCGTGATTAACATCTCACTTTTACTTCCGCCACTTTACCCGACTGCTCGCTTCCTTTCACAGCGAAGGTTCTTTCTTCCTCTCAATTTCTCATCGGTGGTCGTTCACGTGCAATAATTTTAAGGAGACTTACGGAAACGAAAATTGGATTTCTCCAGTGATGGCTTGCGAATGCCGTGTTCAGTTCACGAGTGCCCTTTCAATTAACTCTTTCCTTTTCTCTTTTCAGGTGAGTATGTTGCACGAGCTCTACACTACTAACATGCTTTTTAAATGGGCTGGTGGATACCATTGATGGTGAGGAATGTGAGTCTCTTTTCTCCTTTCTTTCCTTTTCTTCGCAATGTAAGATTTTGAATGGCCTGTCTAGCATATTAGTCTTAGATTTATGTAGATCCCTTCCACCAGAGAAATGTTAAACTGATTAGATTATGTTGCTCTATATTTTAATTCAATTATTCATATCCAAAGTGATTTTAATTTAACAGCAGCTTAACAAACCCTCGGTACATTTTTATGCCCGCCGCGCCGGTTAGTTAGTCGAGAGAAAAAGAGAGAGAGAGATAGAGAGAGAGAGAGAGAAAAGAGAAATAAGGAAATTATAAAGTTGAAGCTGAAGGTTGGAAGATTAAGGCAATTAATCCGAGACGTGATGGGGTCCGAAGGAGGGCTTCCATTCAAGGGTACAGTCCTAAGGTACATACGTATATATAATATATATACCATGATCGTTAAATCGGGCTCGCCTATCAAATTAATTAGTATAAATCAATGGGGAGGGTTCTGCTGTCGAGCGAAGGGTATTTTTTTCGAGGCCTAGATCGATCTCTTTGGGAAATATAAGCGGTGCATATCGATGAAGCCGTCTTACCGATGGTTGATGCTCCTCAATGCAATCTCAATAACGAATTTATTTCATCGGCGATGACGGCACCGCGGGGTATCGTATACCAGTAAAAGAGGAGGGATTATATAATTATTGTGTACTTTGCATAATCTTCGTGATGAACGTAATCTTCGCTACGAACACAACAACGTGGGAAATTTGCATAAAAGGCATTAAAGCGTTTCAACAGATGGTTCTACAGTAATCACGACGTAATCCTCGCGGTTCGACGCGTGCTGTACGCCAGTAATTGATTGATTTCGTTGATCCGCTTATATACTGCCCTATGCAAATTATCGTAGCGAAACGGACGTCGGCCGTGGGTTTCTTGTTTCATGCGACACAATTGTTCGATAAGCTTTGCTTCTATTTTCGCTCCAGATACCTATAAAATTTTCCTTCCAAAAAACTATCGACTTTCGCACTTTCGTTAATAAAACTGCTTAGAACGTACGTCTGTTGTAGATCATTTTCGTTAATTTCATATCGATGCCTGTTCAATTTCGTTGTAATTCGTTTCGGGAAAGTAATTTATCATATCGTATAAAGCTGGCTATTTCGAGAAAGTTAATTTCATTTCTTCTTCCTCGCGAAATGTACGTAACTCGCATGTACCTTGTACGCTTTTATATCTTGAAATACACAATTTAAGTTAACACGGGCAAGGTAGCATTGTGCGAAGCTTGCATAGTGAAACTATGCATGGAATAAGGGTCACCGTTAGCTCTGGTTTCCTAGTAAAACGACCTAAAATCTCAAACTTCGAGATTCTAGCTGCTACGGAACTTATAATGCTGTAATCTGAAACTGTCATTGTGTTACGAACCGTTGCCAACATGTTTCGGACTCCATATCTATGAACCGAGATCCCGATAGATAAATAAATATTAGTATAAATTTGCCGAATTATTTAAGTTGTGAGACTTGCCTGGAATATATCACGTACCGTGGTATCATTTCTTCATTATCGTCTCACTCTCGAGTTCCAGTAACACTTCAAAATGTAATATCGTTTAAGATAGAAACTTTTACGGAAGAATATTCTTCAAAATTATTATTTTTTCGGAAATTACTGGAAAAGAAAAAAAAGGTAATTGAACAAGCGGGACGTTCCATGTATTCTTTTAATCCCAAGGACAATTTTCTTTCAACAGATGACATGGAATTTCAAACGATATTCAACTTTCGTAAAGCGTCATTTATTGCCGTGATGTATTTTCAATCTGAACGCGTGTTACAATTTTGTTTGTATTTTATTATCCTAGAGTAATAGCTTTCTTTCTTTTTCAAGCGACGAGAGAGAGAGAGAGAGAGAGAGAGAGAAAGAAATAAACAAGAAGTTAGATTATAACAACGAAGGGACGACACTGGCTGGATGAAGTCTGGGAATCATCCCTTTTGAAATTGTCTGTACGTCAGCCTCGAGAACGTATCGATTACACGGTGTCCGAATTATCTTGAGGGACAGAGATCCGGGGGTTGCGCAGGATTTGGATTGGAGTAGACATACCCCACGGCTAGCGTGTCACCACTTTAATTACATCCATCCTGCGCAGTGCCCACCCCGTTTGCTCCACGTACCCCGTGGCTCTCATCAAACTGTTAGCGGGCTATTTTCCATGTAACGCGGCCTCTCTGAAACGTTCAGCTTCAGGTATATCTCGCGTTCAGGCATTTTCATGTTCAGACACGACGGGGCAGCAGCTCGCTTCCCTGCCTTTCCTATATCGCGCCGTGATACCGCGATACACTGAAAGGCTCGAAAACAATTTTCGATACGCATCTTGTAAACCGTTTCTGCTAGTTCCTGTTATTCGAAACGTCCGTAAAAACGTCGGCGTTTAATTCCGTCCGCGACGGGAAATATTCAACGCACCATTGAAACAAGCAATATTACGTATAACGGTAATACAATGCGCGTAACGTATCAACAATATTGTATTTCCTACTCGTATTTCGTACTTATTAAAAACGAGCTTCGAAATCGTTGTTTCATAGCGGGCATCGATTTTGAAATTAGTACCGGAATGAGACGGTTTAATCATGCAAGGCTGATGGTGAAAGAACAAAATGTACGTCCGTTCGTTCGTCCGTTTCGATGGCTTTTTGAACATGAAGCGCAGCGTCGTAATGAAACTAAGCAGCGATCCATAGCTCGGTTAACTAATAAGGTCTTTAATTACACGAAATTCCCGACGCATAGCGCAATCGGTTGCAAACGGACGTAATGATCGCGAATAAATAGCAGCATATCCTGTAAAAAAGCTCATCCCCTTTTGCCGTGCGCGTTTCCCTCCTGTTCCGCCTCTCGTCGACTGGTCGTTCTACCAAATAATTTTAGTATTTCGTTACATTCGCGTATGATTGGCCGATTTCGATATTAAATGCGAGCGAGCAAATAGTCGCTCGGCAGCCCACTCATCCACCACCCTCCGCCCCCTGTTCGCGATCCATCTCGTACTTCCCACGTTCCTCTCCACCTCTCCACCCTACCACTGTTCGTTTCTCTCTTTCTCTCTCTCTCTTCGCTCTTCGCTCTTCTCCTCTCTGCCCATATCTCTTTCACTCTTTCGCTCGCCGACCCTTCTCTTTCGTCGGCTTTCACCGTTCCTCCCCAATCATTTCGGACACAGGCATATTCTTTCCCTTTTGAGCTACTTTCATTTCGTGTATTAATTGGAAGCAACTCGAAAATTATATTCCACTACGTTGCTTTATGCGTATCGAATATGCCCGGTTGGAATTTAATATCAAGCGTGTGCGTTCCGTGTGAGGTGTAAAAATCCGCGCGCTTCTAGCGCTTTCACACTGGCTGGGCCTCGCGATCGGCATCGCTTCAGGCATTGCAGTTAGCAGACAGTTCGCTTTCCCGGGTCGGCTTTTTTATTTGCGCGCTATTTTTCGCGTATTTTTCGAGCTGACGTCCGAGCTGCCGCGCTATCGATCGTCCCACGCTCTCTCCCGTCCACGTAAATAGCGCGAATAACTCTGTCGATAATAAAGGCAGATTAAACGGGGACAGATCACGTACCAACACTAATTCCCTGATTTTTTTTTCTCTCAATCGAATTATTGCCTTTTATGAATTCGATAACAACGATTTTCGAATGAATGGAATATCATCGATGACGCAACGGTGCCATTCTGCTATCCGATGACGGAAACATTGCCGTTTCGCTCTTTTTAATTTAATAGAATTTTCTATTAATTCAGCGCGACATTTGACAAAATAATTTATAGTTACCAAAATCTTCTACTTAAATTTAATTTGAAATTCAACAGTTGAAATTGCAGTTGACCATATAAGTGTAAAAAGACCGTATACACGGATACAACGCTAGTAGAATCTACACAGATTTTATCTTGACTGTCGCGCGAAATGTTATAAAATATCGAATTATATTACAAATAAAGCGCATTTTTCACTTTATAGTATCATCTTAGTTTTTTACATTATCTAAGATTCTTTTTCGTCGGCGATATCCGTCTTATTTCAATCATTTCGAAATATTTACAAACCGATGCTCACGGTGGCGATCGTTACAGTGTTAATTATCACAATATTTAAGCCGATATTAAGGCGATCTTTTGAACGTAAACGAGCGGATATACGACTGGTCCATTCCGCGTCTACTTAGTTACGTATTCCAAACAGAATTTCATTGAAGTACGTTGAACCGTGGTCCCTCTTCGATGTATCTTTCCGCGAAGAGTTACGATACAAACCGAGCAGAGGACTACGTTGTTAGGAAAGTTTCCGCGCTAGTTAGCCAGCGTCTTTCTTGCAACCCTTTTGCGCGCGACATAATTGAGTGTCACCTGGGCATAACAAATGGACCCGTGAGGAGGTGGCGGAAAGAAGGGGGAAGGGAAAGACAGAGGCAGAGAGACGGCTCCAACCTTCGTTGTTGAAAACCCACCCTATGGCATCGCGCCGCGTGGGTCAAGTTACTTGTGACTCGGTCCTGATTAATGGACGTACTTGTTTAACATGCTGGAGCCAGGTCGCGCTTGTCCACTAAACACCGGTGTTAATGCTTGAACGAAAATGCCACTCAGTTCTGGTGAAATTCTCTTGCCGAACGTGCTTTCCGCCGTTGGTAACGCCGGATAACAGCCCGAGAATTTTCAACCCTCCAAGTAGTTACCAATGATATTTAAACGGCAAACGTATAAACATCAAATACTGCGCACCGTCAAATAAACTCTCTCCGTGTACAAATGAAAACAGAGGTATAGATTTAGTTGTAGGTATAATTTATAGCAAGCTCAAATCAGTCGGTTTTTTTCTTCTATTTGTTCAAATTGCGAATAGTTATCTCTGATTATTCAATGGCAGCGTAATTGTGCGGGTATAATATTTACACGAACGTAGAGACAAAGTCTAACTATGCTGTGGTATGACAATCGACTTGATTAGTTGTAAAATTGGCCATGTATTCAAAGTTCGGATAAAGGAGGATTTCGAAGGAAATTCACTATAATCGTTCCTTATTTGCTCGAATAAACTTCTCAACGTTCTGCGAGGCATCTGCGCATGAAAAATATTAATAAGGCAAGTTTTAACGAGCCGAAAACCCATCTCTGTTTTACCGATCGAAGGCTGCCTTTCGTAATGCAGCTTTAGCCCCTTTTCTCGGTAAGTTAGCTTTTATTAATTGACTTTATTGACTTTGCCGATTTTTCTTCCTTTCGGGCGCGGAACGAAATTTTATTCCTATCAGAGAGAAATCTTACTCTGTTGTCGCATCAAACACGACCTTCTATAGATACGGCAAATATTTTCGTTTTCTCGATTTACTCGAAGCTCGATGTATGTCTTATTAAAGTTGAGCAGAAGCGGCATCGTTGACCTAGAAGTTTACCAAAATATAGCTACACCCCGAAGTGTTTGCGAATCGAATAAAAAATTAGCAAAATATCACGAGACAGTGTCAACTTGGAGATCCGCGTGAAATCGTGGACCATCGGCGAGGTTAAAAAAACCCCCAACTTCCGAACGGATGGGCCACCACTTTTATTGGCTCCTATCGCTAAAGGATGGATATTGCATTATCCGCTCAAACAAACCCCGGGTGGCTTCAGTCGGCTAGCTTAAAGGTGAACCGACTCAGGGCTCAGTCAAAGTCGATAATAGTCGCCGCGGAGGTGTGAGCTGTGTGGTGCTAGGTTAGGAACGTGAAAAAGGTTGAGGAAAAAGAGGGAGAATCGGAGGGTGTGATAAAGTCGTTATACGGGCGACACCTGCCCCCTGCCCTCATCCTCTTTCCACCTTCGCCCCCTACGGTTCACTCCTCACACCTCAGCCTCCCCTTTAGTCCCTCTTCATCCTCCCTATTACAGGCACAATGTTAAAGGGACTCCCGACGAGATTGAATTTGCTAACGGAAAACGCGAGTGAGTGAAACGTATTTGCTTTTTATCCCTCACTCCATTGAGAAGTCTTGCACTCCTCTTCCTCCTTCCAGAGCTTCGACTCGGTCTTCACCATCCGCCTCCCCTCTTCTTGCTCTTGACGATCCGGCATCGAGTTTTTCCACCCAATGTGACTACCCTTCCACCACCACTACCACCATCGCTAGATCTCCAGATCAACTCTCTGTCTCTTTCACCTCGTTTCTCTCTCTCTCTCTCTCTCTCTCTCTCTTTCCCTCTGTTGCGCGCCTTCTCTCCTCTTCTCTTACTTCTCTTTCTCGTTTTTGCCTCTCTTCGCACGTCCCGACACATTTGTTCGACGTTAAAGAAGTGACTCACCATCGAAATCCCACGCAGCTGATGCGTCCTGGCACATTCTGGAAACTGATGGAAGGTGAAATTTTTCCAAAGCATTTCTTTCCTCCTCCCGTTTGCCACGGGAGAGACGGAGCCAACGGAATCTTTATTGGTCGGCAATCGTGCGGCTTATTAAACCTTGTGAATCTAAATGCCGTGAATCGATCGGTCGAATCAATTTGGAGCTTTGCGAATATTTCAATCCTCTTCTTGCCACCGAGCAATTTCCACGAATGGTTAGAAAATGTTCCCCTGATTTCGTTCGTGTTGGCAATTTTCCGTCCAACGTGTCTCTTCGTCGTCAGAAATCAGCTGATATGTGGTAAAAAAAGTCACAAATCCTTATCACAAACCATCACTATGAATCTTTGTAATAACGTTTTAGAGTTATTCAAGTTTTTCAAAATGTAATGAAATATTAACCGGTAACCACAGCGCCAGTTATTCCGCGTATCGGGTCGTTGATGTTATGAAAAATTGATTTCTTACTTCGATATGTCTTAAAAGATTTTGAGAATCGAGTTTCATGAGGTTTGATCACGTTTCACTCTCACGTACTCCTCTTTAGATTAGAATATCATCTGCCCGTCCTTTAAGATGTAGATATTCAAATAAAATGTAGACTTCAAATAAAAGACCAAAAAAAATCTTCTGTTTTAGAGTATAGTACTTGAAATAAGTTCACTTTCATTAAATTCAAAATCAATAGCACTTTATATAATATTTAATCTATTTAATTCTATTAATTTATTCCCACTAATTTATTTAAATCCATTTAATTTTAACAAAGGTTACAGTTAAATGAGAAACCTGCGATTACTTTTCTCCCTGTGCGCATGTATATCCCGGTCGATTAGTATAATACATGATTTCCCCCTTAATATTTCTCGCCCCCTCTCGTTGGAAACCCTTGATCTATACGAATAATAATTTTGAAGTGCCGAGCATAGATATCGATATTGCCCTTTATAAATAGAAAACCTACAATATGTGCAACTACATTACAGATAACTAAAATTAAACGAACAATTGTTCATTTCTTCAAAGCTAATTCCTTTCAATTTAAACACGCATGATCTTTATTAAATGATCGGAGGGGGAACGAAAGTAACAAAAAGAATTGGATGACTCAACGCTAGTTCGGTCAGTCCTTGAGGATTCCACATGCCTTTAGGGAGAAGAACTCTAGAAACTGCAAACTCATGTACACGTACGTAATACGTATATAATAGAAATAACTACATATGTATAGCTGTGTGTGTGTGTGTGTGTGTGTGTGTGTGTGTGTGTGTGTGCGTGCGTG
>CAJDYZ010011340.1:69778-89012 GCA_903986555.1 Heterotrigona itama
AGGATGAGTAGTAGGCTGCGCGCGCTGGGACCGCATGCGGCAGTCGCCCGTTCTCTCCGTGTTCTGATGCGTCAAGTGCATCCAACCCCTGTCCCCTCGCTTCGCCAGCCGTCCTCCCGACCTGGCATCCTCCACCATTTCCTTCACCTGGACGGACGGCCTTCTCCCTCTTATCCGCGTTTCCCCCTTTCAACACTTTGCCCACCAGCATCACCAACAGGTCAATAGCGCAAGTAGGTCACGTCTGTGCCCGCCGACGCCGATGACGACACCAGAACGAATGCACTTTCACGCTCGGTGGTAGTTCCTCCCCCTAAACGAGAAGATCGAGGCAGGAAAAGGATGCGGCGGGATTTGATTCGACGATGGGAGAGAAAGACTGAACGAAAGGGAAGGAATATCGGGGACGCGTGGACAGCTGACTGACAACGAGAAACGTTACGCCTACATCGTGAACATTCTTCTTTTCACTGAAGAAACATATTGGCGGCAGTTGTACGAGGCCAAGCAACACGTTCTTACAAAGCAACGTTGGCTGCAAGTAAATTTCACTTTTGGAATTATACGTTCCCGTAGGCGAGCGAAATTTCGCTGGACCTGGTAGGAACAACAGGTATACACATGACCCGTGTAAACAAAATGTCTACGCGGGAGAAAGTGTTAGAAAGGAAGGTAAAAGTGGCAAGTAATAATTAATTTCTGAAAGGTTCTCTCTCTCTCTCTCTTTTTTTTCCTGGAATGGGGTGCATAGTGGAGGGTAGAAAGCAGGTCGAAATCGCGTCTGCTCCTCGGTGTCGACCATGCTCCGCCCCAGACATGCACTCATTGGCGATGGCTTGCGTCGGCCTAGTGCCGCGGCCTATGCCAGAACCAGGGTTGGAAAATGCGGGGGTCGTGGGTCGTGCCAGAGTACCAGCTCCTGGCACGATGCCGCGTCGTCGCGCTTGTACGGGCTACAGTTATTCGCTGCTCTATGCTGCAATGCCCTACCGAGATTGCGGCCAGGGGTGGTACCAGTCGCGCCGCGGATCTTACGTTTCCCCGTTGCCGCGGAACGGAGGTTAAAGTAGCCAATTGCTTCAACCACCGACTACTCACCTATGCAATCATGCCACCAGCAACCTTGATTTTCCCTACCTTCCGCGTCTGATATTTTCGCTATTTTCTTTCAGCCAGTATCAAAGCAAGCATTGCTTTAATAGAACTTGTGTAATTTGCGTTGCATGTACAGAAATTCTTCGTTAGAATGAATGTTACAGCATATTAATGAAACACATCGATATGTAAATATGAGCGTTGATACCTTTGTCTCGAGACGGAGAGATTGATGGTTTTCCGGTTACATCAGCTTTCTACGTTCGTAGAAAGAAGTGAATATAAATTTGAATTTCACGGTGATCAGTTCTTTCGACTTCCCCAGATCAATTTCCAATTAACGTTCGAGAACTTGATTGTTCCCGCATCTTGTTAGCAAATGAATGTAACGAAACATTTATTATGTGCGTGAAACAGATAAATAATAAATATTAAACCTGTGAAGTAACGAAATAGAGAAACATAAGATACAAAAAGGAAAAAAACCGTTTATAAACATCATTGTTCGAATTGCAAATCGATGGGGACACAAACAGAGAGATAACAAATCTCCAATGGAGAAACGATTCTCTAGAGATTCGCACTTTCTAGAAATTTAAGCCTCTTAACGCGGCGCGTATTTGAAACTCATAGAAACGCGAGCTAAGAGTAGATGCTTCCGATGTCTGTCAACCGGAGACAATGAACGTTAAATGTTCCCGGTGATCCGCGGCGTACTCTATGAATGCAAGCATGTTTCAGTGATGTTGGCTAGGAATAGTCAGCCACGCTGGCGCAAGCCGTACGTACACGTATACGCCGCGCATCTGCACGATGTACACACGTAATCATGGTAGTGCGAGTACATATTCTGACATGCGCACTTCGCGTACGTGATCCTGGTACATATGTACGTATGTGGCCACGTACCTACTAGATGCAGTGCTCTTGGTCGTTCTGCTACGCAGAATTCCGCTCGGCCCTATTACCTTCGATTTGTCAGCTGGTTGCAGACGATAACGCATTTCCCTGGTTCGTCCCATCTCTCACCCTTTTCCTCTCTCTGGCTTTATATCTCTCGCATAGTCCCTCTATTCGTCTCTTTTCCTTTCTCTTCACCGGCTTCCTCCCTTGTTCCACCCTTCGCCCTCCTCTCTTTCTCTCTTCGTCCCTTTCGTCCTTGTGCTCTCATTTCCCCACCTCTTTCGCCCGTTCTCCTTCCTCTCTTTGTGCTCTTCGCTTTCCGTTTATGATCGTGCATCGTGCGCAGTTGCGTAATGGTTTCATTATTGAGTTACCATCAGCCATGAATTTAAGTTTATTTTGACGAAATACAAATACACTTTCCGCGTCTCCAGTGCGGCTGTGCGTAAAAGTTTAACGCCTAAAGACGCATTTAGGAAATATTATCGAGATTGTCGTGTGTTAAAAATTGTAATAAAATCGTAATATCCTCTTGATCGAGGAGTATCTAATGATACTATTGTGGTTGGCCAGATGTTCAAGGCATCAGGATTATCGTTAAATTGGTCAGTTCATATTGATCTTCGCATCGCGTCGCACACGTTTTAGAAGGTAGAACCCTTCGACTCAACTGCTTTCACGGTGAAGAGAATATCTCTGGCAAGGGAGCAGCTGCCCTTTGACCTTAAACATCACTATTCCATTTTCGTGAACGTTCTGTTCACCGCTCATTAAATCCACAGGCACTCGACACGAGATGGAAGGGAGTTTCAAAAGAAAGAATTGGCAATCGCCGAAGAATCAGCCGCACACCAAGAACCTTCCCCAAAACATTTGACTCGAATAATAAATTCTCATCAGACAAGACGAATGCTGCGCTATCCAATTACTTGCAAGACGTTGAATACCTATCTTAGAAGCGTCCCTTCTTCGTTTTTCCCCACCCCTTTTCCACCCCTTTCTTTATTAGTGTCTGGTTTTCTTCGATCGCTATAATTCTGGAGAATCTGTTTTTCTTTCCAGGGCGTTTTCCCTCTGCCACGCGACTGTGGTTTCTCTAAATGATTTCGCTGGAAGCAACGTGTTCTATTTATAGTTATGTAGATATCAATTGTCTTTGGTGTCTGTATATCGAAGTAGGCTGCTTTGCTTAATAATGAAAGTGCTGCTTTCAACGCTATGTACATATACGTATAAGTTCATTTCGCGTTTTTCAATTTTAAAGAAACGCGAATCTCGATATTGAACAACAACAGAACTCGATACGAGCTTCTTAGGCTCCCATAATTTTTATATTTATACAAAACAAGATATTGTCGAATACAAGTTAAACAGACTGCTTTGCTTAATAGTCAAAGAGCTGCTTTCAACGCTCTACATACGCATACACGTGCATGCACATACAAGTTCATGTTTTTCAATTTCAAAGAAACGCGAATCTCGATCTTAAATAGCGTAACAAAACCTGTTCGCTTTTCAGGCTCGTAATATTCGTACAAACGAACAAAATATTGTCGAATGCACGGTTCCCATTAAATTTTAATCCGATAATTACAGTAATCCGGATAAAGGACAGCGACAACGCAGTTCAATAAATCGGTAATAACACACCGATTATCGATTATTCGATATATAAAGCTTTTAAATACAGGTGATATCAATCGGACGAAAACTCTGAAGGATAATTTTTCATCTGAAATTGAACGAGACACGGGCTTGCAATAAGAATCGTCAATGACGAATATTCGGATGATCGATCATCAATGAATTAACGCTCGGATAGTCGAACGCCTAATGAACCTGAAATTTGGAAAATCACTTGTCTCGCTGTTTCATTTCCAATGGCACTATCTTCGCAGCGGAGGCAAATTAACGCTTGACCACAATCATTAATGGCTCCCGCGATAAATAAGTGATCCGTTGGAATTAAATTGGTATGCAGGGAAAAGTAACGAAATCGATAACGGTGTAATTAAGCAGAGAATTAACGAAGAAGGGACAGGCAATCGATAAGCTGTGCGGACGACGCGACACGCGGCATGGCAGCGCCGATTTACGGCCCGTGTTTCAAGGACGCCGATACTACTTGTTTTCCCGACACTTCGTGAGAGCCCCGTGTTTCTGGATGCATCGCGGCAATTTGTCTAGAAGCGGGTCATGATTGCGATGCGCCACACCGTCAGCGGAGCACTTGAAGTTCGTCGGCAAAGTTCTGGCGGAAACTTCTCGTGCCACGTATATGCAGGATAACGTTGGCGCTTTCAGTGAAGAGGGGAAGGAACTGCGCCAAAGACGTAGGGGCAGCCTTCGTGCAAGTTCTCGACGGGGAGAATGCATTCACATCTCATAGAGTCATAGAATGTAATGAATTACTGTTTGTCGAACAATGCCATTCGGTCGGGTATGGCCTGCGAAAGGAAGCAGGACGAACAGATTTACTATACGTACAGAAGAAAGGAACGCGCAATTCCAACTCTATTTCCGCGCCATTTTTCACGAACTAATTAAGTTGAACGCTGTTTCAATTTGATCGTCGCCGATTTTATACCGTTTACGGATTTAAACAACGGAAGATTTAATTTCAGAAAATTCACCTCTATTTGTTTTGCGAAGAACGAACTTCTCCACTCGAGATTGTACTTGAATTTTATGTAATTAAACTGTAACGTGCATCAGGGAAGAATGATTTCCAACGTAACGATATCGTAACGTTACCATCCTCTCTATCTGAGAACGTTGTCCGTTCCCTTTAAAGAGAAAAAGCAGCAAGATAAAACTCTAAGAAGAAAGAAAGCAATCGAGTGCTTTCTCAAGATACACCCGCGTATAGCTGTAGTTTATTAAAGTTCGGTTATATCGACGGTTCAACCCTTTTATCTATCCACCAGATTTCGAGGCGCGCTCGAGTTATGCGACTGCTGAAAGTCGAAACTAGTTTCACAGAAGAGTCTCTGTCTCTGTACTCTGAACGAATTGCAGTGACATCCTTGGAAATCTGCCCGTTACCTTTCTCGACCGATTTTTGAAAGACAAGATTTCGATCTATTGAATTGTTATGCGCTACTCTTGTAATCGCTTTGCTTCATCTAATAACACTCTTCGGAAAGTAGTTCCCGAATCCAAGGAAACTAGAGAAATCTCTTAAGTAGATAAATATTTCTCCTACCGCTAAAAAGTATGTAATAAGTATGTAAGTTCAGACCAGTGTTTTGTAGTTTCAAAATAATGTCGTTCTAATTTGCCAGTTTAAATAGCACTTTACAATCGAAACTTTCGCGAGAAACGAGCGACAGTTACTCATATAATTTCGTGGAAAATGTTCAGATCCGAGATCACACGATTCTAGGTCATTGACTTTCTATTTTAGCCTGTTAGGATATAAGAAATATCTTCTCATTAATTATTAATAAATATTAATAATATGAAATATATCATTCATATTAAGAAAAAACAGATATATTGATATTTCTCAATTTCATTGTGCCACACGGAATGTGTTCTCTGTAGCAGATGATATCTTGTTTATTTTTTTTTTTTATTATTATTTAAGTACGTTTTTGATTATTACTTGACAACAAATTACCTTGTGAAAAATCTTTGCTGCGCAAACTTAATTAAAACTTGAGGATTTTACGGACTTGTAATGATGTCCTTTGACAACTATCCTTCAGGATCACCCTTTCAATATTATGCTTTGCGTATCGATCCGTCTTATTAATATAAAAAATAACATTTTAATTTATATTTATTTTATATCTAACTTTGTTACGATCTGGTAGACAAATTTTTTTGATAAATCAGGCGCATTAATATTTTTTCCATTGTATTTATATAAGAATTATTGAAATTATATATATATATATTTTTTTTTTTTTCACAAAAATGTGACGAATCGTATTTGATAGACGAGAGACCTCATAGAATTGAAGTGTTTGTATCAAAGACAAAATCAATATTACGTTGGTTTGAAATACGAGCGCCACGTGATACGGCAAACAGATTACACGTGATGCCTATCGTCGGGTTACGTAAGTATAGATTTCTACAGGGACGTACATTGGACATTGGCCTTTTGATTAACCACGAGTACTCAGTGATCCATTTCACGGTATTGTTACTCAGTCAATTCAATACAGAAAGCACAACATTTTACATATGGAAATATATGTTTGAACATAATTTATAATCACTTGCTTCTATTTATTTTCTGTTTAATGGGCAAATCTTAATAAGACAAACTTCGTCATACGCGTTATAATTTCCCAGTAATTTGCAATTTGTAAATTAATTACATAAAGGCCGGATAATTTTTCTTAATAATGTAGCCTCAATTGCGAGATTAAATATCGGCAAATATGACTAATCGAAATCTCGAAATCCACGAAATGATATAAAACGTAGACAAACACGCTCGTTTACCTTTTAATGAATTTTTAAAATCAATTTCCTCGAAAACGAAGCCTCAAATAAATGAATTTCATTCCATTTTTTTTTTTTTATCCTTTTTCACGTAGGATCACTCTCATCCTCCCTGTACTACCGGTTACCGGACATCCTGTATATTGAATAGCTCGCCGAAATACTTGTTTAAATATATACATTGCGTCAGCTGTTTTTCAACCTATCTCGAATGAAATTTTCTGCTGTACACACGCAATATGTGCGTAAACATTACGTACAGCATCGAAGAATAGAACGGTAGGAAATTTCACAAAAACTCGCGTGCAATTATCGACGTCGACAAGTTGCGAGTATTAAATGGAAAAATTCGTGCAAGGTTGTTTTTTCTATTACAGTCTGTATAGGCATAGCGGTGCACGCGCGTGAAAGGACTCGCATTGTGCCCCATAGTTTATTAAAGTTGACAGAATAGTTTAAATTAAATGTTAACAGGTATACACTGTCATTGTTCATCGCGAGTCACGTGATAGAACCTGACGATGCATCAGTGAATTTCACGTTTTCATAAATTCTTCGTTGCGTTTAGGTGAAAAAGAAAAAAAAAAAAAAAAAAAAAAAAAGGAAGAAAAAAAAACGACAGGTTTTCGATTTTTCGAACGATGAAAAAACGTTCCGTGCTTTTATAAAGTGCTGAAATGCTTTGATGCTAACAAGATTCGCATTGAAAATTTATACAGGAAGAGCGCGGAGTGCGAAACGTTTTGACGTTGATGGCAAAAGCGTCACAGAAAGTCTGCGCGGCCGGTTGACTGAGCCGGTTCGCCCTTTCCTGTGGCTAGTCATAATATTATCTGACATAGCACTGCTTCATTTCCATTTGCACGTTTCATTATCCGGCTCGATGACCCGCGGGCCATCTGCTCTGAGAAAGTAAAAAGAATTCATCTCGTCGGGTAATCAAAAGTATCAGAATGCGAACCAACGGAGAAATGTTTTCTTCGTTAACGAGTTCGTTAAACCAATCAAGGTGTTTACCCCCTTTTCATCCGACCTCTCCACCGGTGCATGTGTGTAACACACGCATAATATTTTTCTTTGCTTCGGCAAGAAAGTCGGCCTTTGCCGAAGCTATCGATATCAGCTACGCGGCCTGCTCGTTCAACTATATTTGCTTCGGCATTATATTTTTTGCATTTGATTGAAAGCTGTTGTATGCCATGTGCATGCATAAATATTTCATAACTACGAGATACGAGACGACTCGATGAATCGAATTTTCGAAAGTCTCGCAAAGGAAGTGAGTGTTGGAGGATGGATGGCTCGAGAAATGATGGAAGTAGAGTGAGAAGGAAAAAGAAAGGGAACGTCGTTTGCTGTGAATCGCAAACTGTAGCGGTGCTTTAGCCTACAGGGAGTTCGGTTAGTAATAGTTATTGGCTAATCTGCTTCTGACAGTGCAACAAGAACAGTCGGAAAGAGACACGGCGAAAGAGAAGCGGAGAAAATGAGAAAGTGCCGGGGGTGTGCGCAAACTCAGTGGCGAGCACGTCGAGACGACCGTAAGCGGCCAGCCGGATAGCCTTATAACCCCCGGGCTATATCCTAAAAGTTATCTGAAAATTTCATTTACGACGAGAGAGTTAATAAATGTAAATATTAGCCGTAGAAGCAGTTTGGCGGGAACTACCACTACACGGATACCAGCTCTGAAACCGTCCTGAGGCTGCCGCCACGTAGCAGCGTAGACTTTCAGTTCGTTAAAGTGTCGGATCGATTCGCGAATGGTGGCTTAAGAAAAAGGCAAACATCTAATCTCTTCACTCTCTATTTTATCCTGTCCCTGGCGAGCTTCCGATGCGTCGAACAAGTGAGAAAATTAAATACGACGTATCCTTAACTATATAATAGAATAGAAAAACTCACGAAAAGTGAGCCGACAAGCTGTCGTTAAGGGAAACTGGTTCCTCGAGCTAATTGTCTTTACATTACAATAACTTACATACCAGACACTTGCAAGAGTTGTCAGTAGGATGATCAAGTTTCAAGCACTCCCTGGATTTTATTAATTACAAATTTAAACTTAAATGTTTGCTATTTTAAATAAATAGATTTATTTCTAAACGAAACTTTTTTCAATTCTGCAAATTTAATCGGTACTTAGATTTTGAAATATAGTATTGGATGACACCTAAAAAATAATTTTTAAGGAAAAAGAGATGTATGCTACAGAACGAATCTTGAAACAAATAAAATGTAAATTATTTTATTAAGTGTTTAAAAAAAAAACGGTGAAATTATTTACTCTGTCTACTAACAGTGCTCGTGAAATGACACGCTGTCAAAACTTCATGTAAGAGGTTAACGGATCGAGAAAGATCCAGTGGATAAAATCGATAACGGTGCCTTTCAACATCTAAAGTACGAAGCTATAAAAATTTTGCTTCATCGGATTTGATAAAAAGGAAGTTAAGAAAACGTGACTGCGTTTTAATACTTTAATCAGTATTATTTTTTTTAAATAATTTTAATAATTTTATTTTCACACGTACGACAAAGACGTACAGACCGATTTGAACGAATGTTGTGGGAAATAGAGGAAAAGAATTTTTTTTTTAATTTGTTTCTTACAAGTGTGTAACGACAAAAAGTCGATTGAAGATATTATTGAAATCAACTGTGTAACGAACGGAAAATCATAATTTTTAAATTCTTACCGTTTACCAGAAACCAGAAATCGATTATAGCAACTCGTAAAATCGTGTCTCGACAGATCTCAGAAGGTTGAGGTTACATCGAGGTGGCATTGCAGGTTGGCCTCAGATGAAGAGAACCCGATGGTCTTGCAGGAAGCAGCTGACGTTCCAAGGTGGAAATGACCCGTCATTCACAGACTACCAGACGACCTTTCAGCACCTTCCAACTACATTGACAGCGTATTATCAAATTTCTACGTATAGCATACAGTTACACAAGCTTCCTGTTTTATTTTTCAACAATTATTTGTCACTTGTAAAACGAATAATTGTTTTTCTTTTTTTCTTTTTTTACAACTTGTTAATTTCAGAAAGCATCGATCATATTATCTTCTATCATTGGACGTACGAGATTATGAGAATGATGAATAATATGTCAAGTGCAAAAGACCGCAAGTTTTACTAATTAAATCATATGATCGATCGAAACCTGTATATTAGTGAAACAGTTGCAAAATTATAATCCTTTCATTTCCAAATTATTTAATAGCCACGAATACTTACACGTGTCTATAGACAAATAATAATCGGTCTGTACATTTGCATATTCAGATTAATATGTAAAATATTGAATTTAATTTAATAGTTCCAAGTGAATTTGGATGGTATGAACTCTATTATTATTAACATCATGTTCAAGCCATTTCCCATTCTACCGTTTTCTTTTTTCTTTTTTCTTTTTTTTTTTTTTATATAGTTTGTAACGTAACGATTTGTTTTACATCGATTGTGCTTCCACGTTGTAAAATCAATGTATTGCTCGTCAATTAATTGTTCGGCGTTCATCGCAACATGTAAAAGCATCGATACAGTGAATAGCACCTGACGCGTTATCGGGGAACGCAATGCAACATCGCAACAACTTTCAACAGTCAATGCGAAACAACCCCGAAATTAACGCTGACCATCGATCGGTAAAGCTGAACGATAAATCTTTGCTCGCAATTTTTGTCGCGAGTCGTCGCAACAACCGTACATCATACTAAACGACTATACTTCGAGCTATAATATCCACGGTGAAGTGATTTCACGAGACTTTCGCTTTTTTCGTCAGGCGTAAAGTCAACGCAAGGCTTGCACTCGTCGCCCTTTCGCAAAAATTCTTTGTGAAACGTATTAATCCGTCACGCGGTTACTTTACGACGCGATCTTTTTAACACCGTTCTCATAACGCCCGGTTTATAAAGTTTTTGCGCGCCTACACGCTTCAGCAGGTTCTGCTTCATAACGTAACGGAGAGAATGTGCGTGTGGCGAGCGTAAAGTTAAATCTCATATCTGTAGTATTTCGTTTAGCTGCGTAGTTCGCTCGTAAAGTTTCATGGCGTCCTTTAGCCCCACCCTTAGTCCTCAAGAGAGGATGTAAGAAAGTGTTGCCAGCACTTTCGACGATACTGCACGAAGGTTCTTCGATGTCGATCCACTCGAAAGTCGAGATTTTTGAGGGTCGAACGACTTCGGGATCGGTCGTTCGAGGATTCTTATCTTCGATACGGTAGAACGATTTCGGCGGTGGACGGGTCAGCGAGGAATTTAAAAAAAGGACGTAGCGAGGATTCGAACGACGCTGGTTCTCCTTTGAAATTGCACGGTACTGGTACGGGTCACGGTAATGGCGGCAAACAGTTTCGTTCACGGCCCATTAGTCAAAAATGTTTCGGTCCTGGTGCTGTGCGCTGTCGTCGCCACTACACGAAAGCCCGTGGTATGTATCGAGGGCGAGTACGGCCACCAAATATATCCGCAGTAATGACACACTAAACATTTTGTTTCGTTCTTTGACAATTGCAATCATCGTCGATTTATCTCTGGCCTTTTAAATCGATCATTTTATTCCAAGGTACCAAACAATTTATATGAATTTTTATATGACACGTGACATTTTCATGTGACATACGAACTGGGAAAAAGCGCTTTTTAATTTCTAGTTACATCGATTGGAAGATTTCAACTTTCAAACAATTAGTAGTTCAGGTTGTAAACTGTGGAACCTCGATTATCAGAACACATTGTTCAGAACAACATATATTCCGTATTTTTTTGCGTATGTATCCCATATGGTATTTCCTTTTCTTTTATGAATATCATTGAAAGTGATTATCAAAATCAGAAAAATTGAAGAATAGCGAGTGTAATAACAAACGTAGTTTTCTGCAAATAGCCCATTAGGAAATCAAGGATCAATGGTATGAGAAATCGACAACGATGACAACGACAATGATATGTTTTCTCATTTTGAGACATTTGCAGCGTTCGGAAAAGAGAATTAAATTCTGTGAAACACAGAATAATGCATCCAACATCAAACAATTACTTGTGTGAAAAGTTTATGTGACTTATCGGTTAAAAAAATTACGAGATCCTTAATATTTTGTGTCTAAAATATATGAAATTTAGTCTAGAGAAATATCCGAACAATTCGATTTCTTCAAGCATTTTTCTATTTAAATTCGTTTAAAAGTAGAATCTTTATTTTTACGAAGTGTTTCGAAATACGAGATGCACGAAGCTTACCAATTATAGGTATGCCTAGGTAATTATAAAAATATGTTCGATTTCAGATCGTTTAGGTGAATCGTTTTCTGTCCAACCATCGGAGTTTTACACGCGCCGCGATCATCTCGCTCGTTTTTCTTCCCGTTGCCGTTGTGGATATTGGGAAACGTTTAGCATAACGTTCGACAAAACGGACCATCGCATACGAAATCAGCAATCTTATCTTTCGGTTGGAGTTTCGGTGGCGGAGCCTTGTAAACTCTCTTGTTGATACACCGAGCACGGAACAAACATTTGCAATATACTCTCCGTACGTAGTCTACGAAAGTTTCCTCGTTTGCCCGGCACTTTCCCGGTGCACACGTACTAATCCGTTACTCGTAATTAGAGTCGGATTGGCAATGGTTTAATCCCTCAATGTCAGTGCTTGCCGCCTTCGAACGGGACGAGGAAGGTAGAAAGGGCCGTGAACGTGCGAGCAACAGGGAGAGGCTCAGCCCTGCCCGCTACAACAGAGAAGAACGATAGAGAGAATGATAGAAAGAGAGTTGAAACTAACAAGAGAGAGAGAGAGAGAGAGAGAGAGAGAGAGAGAGGAACATACAGTACGAAGGGAAACTGCTGTTGCAACCTCCTTCATTCCCTGGCCGACACTTTGAGTAATAAGATTAGGAGGCGTCTCTGCTCAGTCCGAGCGGGCGAGATAACGTCGTTGCGAACCAAATGGACCGAGATATAGATAAGGGATAATTAGAGGAAGAGAGATAGACAGATAGATAGACCGGAAGTTGGATGAAGAGGAAACGAGAAGGCTGAGGAAGAACGACAGTGGGATAGGGAGGGAGAAAGGGGAGTGACGGTCGACCGAGGTGGCACAAGAATGACATTAGACATTTATTACTACGGATTCTACAATGAGAACTTCCTTCTCCCTTGAATGGCTCTCGGGGTAGAACAGGCTTCCCCGTGCATTCCGCGGACTCGTCGTGCAAATTCGTTTTCGCATCGTGACTACTACTCTATGCAATTGATGTCACACGGTGTCGAAATGCTTGCGGTATCGAATATGTTTTCTCGTGTCTGTCGATAGACATGTTAATACGGGGAAATCTGACGTTTCTGGGTAAGTGAATTAGAACACACAACGTGCGCGCGAGTATAATAGGATGCCTGAAACGATTTCTGAAACGAAACTTACATTCAAATAACCTTACGATTCATTTTCTCAAACTCGTTGACGCTGATGTTGAGCTAGTCTTTAAAAATTAATAGAAAAACTACAGATTATACGTTTGCATCATTGGCGAATACGATTGTCATCAGGTGGTCGATAGCAACATCTATCGCCGTATTACGGAATAATTGCTGAATTTATATGCAGAAACTTCGTTTGTTATGCTCGATAAATGACTCGACAGATAATTACAAAATCACAGGAATATGAAATCAAGAATTTGACTATTTTTCTGACAACTGCGTGTTCGTTTCAAGAAAGTCGAAGGAAGTCTCGTTTTGTATCGAACGGTATATGCCAGTACTTGTTCATGCTCGTTTAATTTTATTCTTTGTAACATTCACGCGATTTCACGCGTTTAACGTACTCATAACGTTTCGATATACGTTCTGTTTGTAATTTCGCATAATTCCGTGTGCACAAACTTTCTGTGTATTGAATTTATTATACATGTGAAGCATCGATATATCATTAAAGTAGACTCGGTCGATATCGCTACGTACAGGATATCGCGTCATTAAATTGCATTTGCATATCACTGATCCGATGAATAGGGCCTAGCACGCCTCGGTGAAGCCAATTAAAATTGACAGGGCTGCCCGACGGAACTTCTCTTTTTTTCCCCCGGCATGCACACGCGGGCACACTGTTATCGGTGCGTTACAGCCACTGGGCTTAAACGGCTTCGTGGATGCGCACGTGGCGTACCACTTCGATGTATCGAACTTCGTTCACAGTATAGCTCATAAAACAGCACTTTTCTGGTACAAATAGAGCCACGGACTCGTGATACCGGTTAAACGATAAAACATTGAAGAGACGATCAGTGATCGAGCGTGATGTTGCATATGCATATTTGCGATTTGACACGCGTGCATCATATTTTCCTGTTTTTTTGTTTTTTTTTTTTCCCCTCTGTTGCTACGCAGTTTTCTCGTGCTTATGGAAAGTCACGCGTACCCATTCACATCTGTCACCACGGCGTGAATATTTTCCCTCTCTCGCCTACTAGGACATCAATTCCCGTGTAAACACGATCCACCATGCTAAACTGCCTATGTGCACGGTGCTCTGTCTACTGCGATTGATATCCCTCCGAAGAAACTATTGATTCTCCTGTACGAGTAATAGTTCGTTCTGTTAAATGCAACCGGCCTGATATTTCCTTTCTCACGAATGAGAAATCTATGTTTCGATGTTTTTGTGAAAACCTGCCGTAGTAAAACTTGCTCAACCCAGAACTGCCTGGATAACTCTGGAAGACTCTGTATCATTACCCATATTATTATTACGTTAGAGTATTTCCAATCTATCGAGTGTAGCGCGATACGGAGCGCTTGGTTGGATATCATGTGAACCGTTACCGCGCAGTGGTCGCAAGTAGTACGAATCGACGACGACGACGACGACTACGAGACACTCGACACACATAGTTGCACGCATCCGTCCAGATACGAGACGATAGGTTGATTCGAAAGGGAAGCAGTGAAGCGGTCGACTTGTTCCTCCGACCCCGTTGCGAGGCAAATGTTCACGGATGAAATCCAGTGACCGGTATCGGTATACCGTGCAATGGTATGCATACATCCCGTGGCGCCGACTTTCTTCAAGACGGCACTTCAAAAAGGAAACTGACGCGCTTTGATTTCGTATAAAATTCCAAGTCTATCGGTATGCCTTGAGAGGAAGTTGTACAATACGTACGATAAAGAGACGCGCGTTTCACTATATTAAAATAGAAATATATTTCTTCCTGAGACATCCAAGTATGCGACGAAGAATGCCTAGTGTTCATAAATACGTGCAACGAAATTATATTATATATTTTTTTACTCCGCGTAGACATGTAGATTGAGCGACAAAAAAATAATAATCTTTGTAATATTTAGAACGAGAATTACGGTATTTTGTATCGACGTATCATGTTTTTCAACAGAAGTAGATACATAATTCAACAAACAGCTGAGAGCAACTGATACTGGCGATAGTTAACTATATGATAAAAAATAACAACGCGCAGGTATTTCACGGTTATTTTCTTTTTAAACGAGACTCGCGTATATACTTTCAGATAATGACAGATCCCTCTCGGATTTCCAATTAGCACTTCAAGCTACAATTGAGAAATCAACAAATCAATACTGCAACAAATACAAACGATACGAAGAAACCGCAGAAGCCTACAGTTTATTACACGGGCTGAAGATCTTTAGCGATCGACAAAGCGAATTATTGAAAAGCCGTTATCCATGCCCTCGATTCCAACGTTCGAGTAGAGAAGAGCATAGAAAGAGAGCGGCGAATCGTAGAAAGAAAGAAAGAAAGAAAGAAAGAGGGGGAAAAGAGAAGAAAGAAGCGGAGGGCAAATGTTCTACGCGATTACATAAAGCCACCAGCGATTCGTAAGCAAAGGTGGTGACTTTCTTTTTCTATGTCGCCCTGGTCGCGCTGAATCGATTAAAGGATGGTACCGCCGAACCGGCGTATCCTTTCGGGGTAACGGATCATTAGCATCCCCTCATTTAATTTAGATTAGCAAGCCTGGAGAGTATAAGAGTGTCGGCTACAACGATATTCGGCCAAACTTTCACCGCGTCTCTTCGACCCTTCTTCCCTCGCTCTCTCGAACCAGCAGCGCAGAAGAAACTACTTTTGTGTACTACTACGTTTCACCGTACGCATAATATTATGTAGATGCTTCGTGCCACGCCGTCGTGAATGGAAATTTGTCCATTTTGCAGCGAGAAGTGTTTCGATAGGAATGCACCGACGCGACGTGTGTTGTTGACGGTCGTGGTTTCTTTCAGAATGCCGGCTGAAGTTTCCCATCATCTTCGAGCTACAACGCTGCGTAAAATTCGAGCTCGTTTTTGTTGCGTTTAACTTGCTAGGAGACAAAAGTATTTCAACAGTAGCCAACGTCCCTTTCGACGGTGCTCCGATAAGCTTGTGTTTACAAGTGAACGAGAGAAATTGGAGTAAAATCGTGCGGAGTAAGACAGACACGAGAAAAAAAAGGAAAGAGTTAAACCGGTTTTCTAAAATGGCAGTGTAAAACGGTAGCTATGATTAATGCGAAATGTGTTCATGGAACATCGCAGTATCGAATCAGATTATCATAATGCACCTTAATTCGATCAACGTCCGCTTGGAAACGGGTCGCGCGTAATTGCACAAACACGGAATATCAAAGCGAGGTTGCACGACGCGTGGACGTCTGTTCGTATTTGCGTCAACGACCGCGTGCTCGCGCGCACGCGCGCAATTCGAGTACTTTCGTTTCCCTCGAAAAACGACCAATGTTCGACCGCAAAACCATTCGACTAAGTGGAGTCACTGATACGCGATCGTTCCGTCCACTCGATTCGTCGATATGACCCGTACCATGTCATATTCGTTCTCCTTCCATATATATATATATATATATATATACATTTTTTTTTTTTTTTTTTTTCGTTCCATGGACCACGGAACCACGGAACACTCGCCATCTCTTAATTGATAAAAGTTCCTGTGCCTGTGTCCACAACCAACGAAGATCACGGAATGCTCTATTAATCCCTTTTGGGTTTAAATCGTTCGTCCCTTCCCATCCGATTGGTTATCAACTTCTTCTTTTCTTTTTTTTTTTTTTTTTCTTTGCACAGGAATAACCAGGTTAATTTCTCATGTACCGTGAAATTATCTTTAACAAACCGTATTGTTATATCCCACGGAGAATTGGCTTCCGTTCGTTCGCGATTTGCGATTACGACGCGTGTGATTGACGGTGTAGGAGAAAAAGGAGGAAGGGGGAGGGAGAAGGAGGGTTGAAGGGTGTTGGGAACGTCTTGGGAGCGTTGCCACGACACGAAGGGGTGTGTAAATTATTCGCGCCTCTGAGCCGAAGCGCGTGCACAAGTGACTCGTTCGACGGGGATCGAGAGAAAAAAAGAGGAAGAAAGGAGGCTTTATGCGAGCGACGACAATCGGCGTTTATCGGCAATTCGTTTCTTCGTGTTCGACGGAACGCCATCATTTCCATTTTTCGCGTCCGCTTCGTCGAACAAATTTAATTGGTTGTCCGCGAGTACTGATAAGTACTTTTGTGCAGAATGGGTTCGTTCAAATAAATTGGAACGGTACGACCTGACATTAATTTTTATTTGATATTTTTCCATTAGCGCATTATTTTATTAAAATCTTCTGTCTCCAGAGAGAGAGAGAGAGAGAGAGAGAGACAGAGAGAGGGAGAGAGGGAGAGAGAGAGAGAGAGAAAAGGATTATTTTCTACGCTTTTACTGCCGTTAACAAACAACTGTTCCGAATGATCACGAGCCGACGTGTTATCGAATGCATCCTGCGCATTTAGAACAAAGAGATACAAAATTCAATGATTTTTAAATAATATCCGTGCATCGATGTAAACCGTGGTTTATCAGCGATATATTATGTATTTTGCTCGCGATAGTTCGCGTTTATTTTCGCGAATCGAACGAAAAGCAGATTTCCCGTTGTCGCGCGTGGAACGAAACTTTTCATCTTTTTTCCCCCTCTGTTCCTTTCTTTTTCGTTAAACGTCAATTACCCTGTGAACATTGATGGTTGGGATATCCTAGTAACAATTCATTCGCCACAATTCTAATCAGAGAGATCCGATTCGATAAATAGATATGTTATAGAGAAAAAGTAAAAAACAAAAAAAAAAAAAAAAAGAAAAATGCTTATTTTATAACGAATGTGTTGCGCGATTTGAAAATCGCCGCCTTCCGCTCGAGTACGCCCACACGTAACACCATTATATCGTCGATTTTTAATTTAACGGGCAGCCGTGTGTTTCGCTATAGCGAACGATACGTAGGAATATAAATCCTATTTAATTAACACTGGTAGACAGATCCGTGCAAACAAATAACACTCTCTACCCTGGTTCATTCGCTTCTGATACTCTCTCTCTCTCTCTCTCTCTCTCTCTTTTTCACGTTTTACACCCCAACCGATACATCTCCCGTTTCCGATATTGCCGAATGATAAAGAGCCGGTTAATTGCAATTAAATCAACAAACACATAAAATACCTGTACATCGTTCCGACCCTCTATCGATGCGCTCGAAATCGCGAGTGCCGTAATACGAGATACACGTACGTGTCGAAAGTGAAGAGGTTTCGAGTGTCTGCCTACAAAAACATCGGAAATACAAAATACCTCTTTGTAAAATAATAACTTTCATGTTGTTCAGAGTACTATCACTGGAAATAGTATCGTTACCTTTTAACCAAAAAATATAAAAGAAATAGAAACAAACAAACAAAAAAAGTAATAATAATAACGCCACACGTGCCTTCGAAACAAATTTATTAAAACATTTTCCCGTACATGTACGAAGGCTTGAACGTAACAGGGGGTTTGATTTCGAGCATGAAATAACTTTTTACTCGGGTTAACCAAACACGAGAAATACCGTGTACGATTGTGAAACATTGTTTACTCCGTTTCGTCTCCTATTTGGCAAATATCTTCTCAAATCTTATAATTTCCAATCTGTTGACAAACAGATCAGTGTATATACAATATACCTTGAAACCTAGCCCGCACCTCCTCGTATCAGTCGTATAACGGGAAAGTTTTCAACAATAAGGCAGCGATGCCGTCGCATTGCCGGCGAGATATCAAAACTTATTTAGGATCATGTTCGAGCCGTAATTGTACGCGGAAGAAGAAGAAATGGCTAGGACGGAGCAGAAGAAGTTGGTGCTAACGGTGCTCGAGCGAGAGAGGACAGAGGGATGAGAAGGTAGCTAGAAATTCGAAATTCTAGCCGAAGGTGCTCGCAAGGAGAGAAGTTTCCGAAGAAGTTGTTTACGCGAACTTCCCCTCGTCGCTAACCTCGCACGACACAAGGGGGGTGGTAAAGTCTTGCCTCGAAGCGCTGTAAAGCGCCAGTTAAATGTTGTTGCTATATTAAAACGCAGGAATCTAGGCGTGCCTGCACGCTACGAGTGCGTAAGGAAATATTTCTACAGTTAGTACGTTGCATAAGATCGTTTAATTATACTACATATGTAGCTGCCCCTGCCGAAAAGGCGACTTTTACATTTTCAAACTAATTTCAGTCCAACGCTTACCTCCGTCATCCGTTGCCTTTCGTCGACCAGACCTCCCTGCCCTTTAATTACGGCTATACCCTCGGCGAAATTAAGAATTCGACGTAATAAATAACGTTTTAATCAGAAGATTCCTAGCTATTCCCCCCTCCCGTGAAGAACGAACGAGTCGGAGTGCAAATTAGCGACCGGGTTGCGCTATCTTTTCACTGTTATCTTAACCCCTTCCC
>CAJDYZ010011340.1:89047-101800 GCA_903986555.1 Heterotrigona itama
GCGCGGCGTCTGAAAAATTTGATTGCTTATAATTGATCCTGGCGATATCGCGGAACGCCAACAAATTAAGCAGAAATAAAATTGAATTTAATTAAACTTGATGAGAGATACGGTCGTCGCTTGGAGGATGAATCGCTTTCAAGTTTATTTGAAGTACGTGAGAATATATTCAGTTTTCGTAGAAATTCACTGTTCCGAAGCTCGTCGGAGCAGAACCGGTAGTTTCCTAAACAATAAACAAGGATCTTTGGAATCGTATTCGGCTTTAAATCCTCGCGTATTATGGTACATCTCGTGTCAAAGCAGCAGAATTGTGCCAGTTCCAGCACTTTCTTCGCCTTCCCTCCGCTTGAGCTTTTTGTTTCATCTATTCTATATCGCGTATGGAACGTCTCGTGTCGCATCTCGTAATTTGAGTGTTCTCAATGTTCTCTCGCCGAGGGTGAATTTTTGGACAGTGCTATCATCATAAACACGAAATTAAAAATATTACAAAAATATTAAAATAGTAGAGTGTAATGAAGAAAATATCTATAATAATATGTTCATTCTTGACCTAAGAAGCCAAGAGACTTTGTACTTCACATTCGATTTTGAAACACACGTAGAAATTGAACAAATTAACGCATAAAATATTTGACAATGATGCAACAAAGTGTTCAACGTATCTATGAAAGTACAATGTTGTACGTTTAAGATACGTTAGCAGTTGTCGTCAACCCCGGGTACATGCAAACTGGCAGATAGGGAAGCGCTTCGAAGAAGAAGAAAACGCATTTCTGTAATTACTAGTTCTTTCAGCTCGCTCCGTCTCGTTCCACCCATTTTTCGCTAGTCTTCTCACGAAGCCAGCATTTTCCATTACGATTCCAATGAATTAATTTTCAGCTGCACGTCGACTCACCTTTCCGCCTCCCACGCTGGGGCGTTCGCTCGACGCCGAACAGGAAGACGACGTCTTATACGTGCCATTTATACTCTTTACGGGCAGCGTCAGTCTGCAGGGATTGTGAAGTGCAGCCCTCGATCTTCGTTCCATCCTTTACCTCAGACCTTTCCCTTACTTACCTCTGCCTTGGTTCGTCGTTACGCAGGGGGAATCTTAAATCCAGTCCTCCAGCATTGATGAATCCGCTTTGCTCGGATATTGTTCTCATATATCTCCGAAAGCAAGCTTTCCCTGCTTCGCGCAGCCCATGCGAGAAAAAGGCACAATTCATTTGAAGAATCATGAATGACAACTCGACCACACACCTATTTAAAAGGTATAATTCGTTCCTTGCCGGTGATCGTATCTAAATAAATTATGCATGTAAATATCTTAAATTTTATGATTATTCAAAATCTAATTTATAATTTATAGGTCATGTCCAATTTGATCAATCTGTTCGTTAAGACATTCAAAAGGCAGTGAAAATAGCAAAATGGTTTTGTTTAAAATAGCCATGGAATAAACACTGACGCAACTTTTATCTATTACTTTGATATATATTTTTAATAACTTGGTCAGGGCGTCGAAGCAAGCGTAAAGTATTGAAAATAAAAGGGTGTAAGATTTATTTAAAGACGTAAAGCTAGCCGTAAGATCTTCAAATCATCAAAGAAACTTTTACAAAGTTTCCACTTTGTGACAAGAGCAAGTTTATTGTCTACTTGCGTGCTGATTAGACATAACAGCCAGCCATAATTGGATAACGTAATCTGAACATGATCAGCGTTTGATTTTACATCTAATCTGCTTAGACGTACCTGTTTAGTAAAAACTTTTCAACATTTTATTTCGAATTAAGTCGTAGTTTTAATACTCTGCTCACACAGTCGCTCGTGAAAGTGATCGAACACTTTCGAATTTTCAATGTTCGAAAAATTGTAAATCAAAAATTGTAAGCCAAATCATACAACGATAATCTTGGCTCACTTTAATGTTATTTTTCTAATTTCAAAATATATCGTTCATTTATCAAAATATATTCTAAAATGTTTTTATGTAGCGATTGAAAAGTTTTTCTTGAAAATTCTATAAATTTGTTTCAGTATTGAAACCACTGCTTGAAAATTTGAGTCTACTCTTTCTAACCAGCTATAAAGCTAGCTATATGGTCTTCTTGCCCGAATGTCGGTCTTGCGATTAGACGAAAATTCAAGAAATCCTGATATTTTCGTCATTATATTCGTTTTCGCCTGATATTCAAACAAATTAAAAGAAAATCATACGTACAGTGTTCAAAGGTCATTGTAAAGCGGAGATTTTAGTTTTTAAATATATGTTGAATTTAGTCGTAACAGAATTTTTGATACTATGATATTTTAAAGCATTTAAAAGGAAACAATATATCTTTACTTCTTCACCCACTACGTGACGTAAAAAACATTCTAGAATAACTTGAATGATTGATTTCGAAAGTAGAATGAGCTCAGGTTTATTGTCATACGATTTCCTTTCACGAAATTATAACAGTTTAAACATCGATAATTCTTAATTCAGTGTTCAGACGACTGCATGGGTAGAGAAGTTTTCATTATTCTTTCGCGCGATTAGAAACGAATCAATCTGCGTGACAGTCCGTCAAGTATTTTCTGATACGGGAAACGGTTGTCCGTGACGATTGTCGGATCAAATGCATCAAACGTGAATAATGTTATGTAGAATATATACGGCTGGTGGAAATGCAAGCGAGTTTGGGCGGGGACTTTCACAATAGAGGATTATACTATTGAAGTATTATAATGACGTTGTGCGGACACATAATACGTAACATGTGAAGAGGCATTACACCAGGACGAATGAATAGGGTTGAGTCAGCGCGTGGGGTAAGGCGGAGGTCAATGATATTATGCAAATCGTATTACGGAGACATCGCAGATATTTCACAACGTCGAGAAATGTGAACGTGGCTGCGAGATCTTGCGCAAGGAGCGTGACAACGAAACGTTCTCGTACTAGAATTTATTCCCACGGTATGTTTATGGGTCAATTAAACTATCGAGCAGTGTCATAAATTTGTAATCAACGAAGGAATGTTCTTCTCTTTTCTTTTCCTTGTTGGAAAGATTGGTAACACGAGCGAGTGGGAATCGGGAAGCAACAGTTCCACGGTCGAGTAAACATTCAGTGATAACGGATACAGTAGGAAACGAACCGGTGCTCTCTTTCTTGACCAAAGAAAGGTTTAGGTTACTGAAAGTCTTCAGTTGGGTTGGCCATAGCGGAGTTAGTGGACCGCCGACAAGAAGGAAGATGGTGTGTACGAACGTTCGGGTGCGGGTCAGCGCGAAACATGTACAGGACACATAAAGTTGGCACTTCTTCGGTAAGTTCGGTAGGAAGTCCGCGAATAAGCCCTACGTGGTCCTACTAGCAGATCGGTTCCTCCCTCGCCTTTCGTACACTGTCTGCTTGTGCTTCGCGCTTTCGCACTGGCCGCGACCACATCAAAGCGCCGGTTGGACGAGCTTTGAGCATGATACGCCGTGCTGTACCCTGCCTAGCTTTGTGACACCGCAGCCAATATAGTCAGGCTGCCTGTTATTACCCAGCTACCATTCAATATCCTTAATTAAATTCGGAAGCTTATTCACTGCGGTTAATTACGGTTTCGTTCGACCGGCTCCGTTCGTCGGGCGTCGTTAAACGAGACCTTCCTACTACTGGGACACAAAGCAAAAAGCCCTCGGGAGAGCTTGGTCTACCTACCCGGTTCGAAGACTATCTCCTATTTGTAGTCGAGGCTTCCGCGTTGCGCGAGAACACACCGATCTCGATCTCGTCCACTCGCTCGCTTGATAAGTTCTGCGTGTTGCCCGCTAGTTTGCCCAGCACCGTAAAGATATACGCGGGGATAGCATTCAATGCGAACGCCGATCAATAATATGACGCACAATATCGGTAAAATGTAATGAACGTTGATGCTCGGAACGTGAACGCACGGAACAATAACAACAACAACAACAACAACAAGTCTGCGCAAATTAATTGGCAGCTCGTTTCACGCGACGAATTCAATTCATCTAATCGCCATAGGGTAAATATTTCGACGCTTCTCACTTAGGATCTAGCTTGACCGTAGACCAAATCAGCGATTATTTTCGTCGAGCGTGAACGTTATTTTGACAAGTCAACAGTGGTACGAAATGATTAGCCGAACACTGGCATTAAACTACGCCGCGCGAACATTTCTAAGGCTTTGCATCGTTAGAAAAAACTTTGCACGCGAATTATGGCATTTGCTGAATAAGAGAGAGAAGCTTTCAGTGCCATGTTTACGTGCCCAGGATAATGCAATACTTCTTGAATAGATGGGAAAGGTGGAGAGAGCACGTCTATAAGTCCGACTCAAGTTTTTGAGCCTTCAAAGACGATTCGCGCTTTGTCGGTTCCAGACATCATACCTTCGGTAAAGAGGATTTTCTACGTAGTGAGCACCTGTATTCGCTCCTACGTACGCATTCTATTCGATATACGTTTTACAATGTATGATTTTAGAATTCTGGATGTGATATTTTGCTTCATATACGGTGTACGCTGTTGCATTTCAAATTTAATTTCCGGCTCTGGACTATTTATTATTATTTATCATTATTTTCTTTTTTTCGTACCCAATTGAACATTAAATGTATAAATGCTCTAACTGTCTATATGCGTATAAAAAATATTTACCCTCGGACGTTCGGGAAAATATTCGAGTATCGGTATAATTTGGATTTCCGAGCTTTATATTTTCAATAAACGTGCAATTAGCTACGAAAGTTTATTGCATCATAATAAAAAAATGATTGATCTCTTACGTATATGATCGTGCAAAAATATTGAAAAAATGTCGAATTTTACATCACGTTCGTATTGAGATATTTGCAATATTTGAGAACTTTTTTACATTAATCTTTTAGTCCTTGATATCTTTTGTCTCCAGTTGTCTCTTGAAGAAGCTATGAATTTTTGTCTTTTTAACTGTTTATTTACAGAAATCGTTCGTTAACTATTACAACGATTTTTCATTACAAACAGTACCACATACGGACCGTAGAATTAACAGTAAAAATTAATTAAAGAGCCATTTAAATTTAATCCGTAACATACCAAACAATTTAAAATTTTATTAATGCGTTTTGAGGTAGATATTGAATAAAGGTCAATAAGATATCAAAGGTCAACAAGATATTTTTATTTCACAATGTAAGCTAGCAATTGTTCCAATAATTATATAAAATGCAATGCAATATTCGATACAAAAATGCAATGCTTATTCGAAATAAAAAGTTTAAAAATCAAAACATATACGTATACAGAATATTTCACTCTATTTTATAATTATTCCGTTTCAAAAGTACGATTTTCATCGATTTTTACTTGAGAAAATAATATTATGAAGCAATTATATTCAATTAACATTATAAGCAATTATATTTCGTCGATTTGTTGACATTAATTACTTGAACTAGTGAAATTCTACTTGTATTATCTTACGAATTGTACATATCTTTTGCGACAATAAGTCAAAATAAGGAAATCATTTTTCTTCTTTGCCGAAATAATGTTTCAGAGGATTCATTTTTTTTTTTTTGTTCTAGAATAAAATTTGCCCGAGTCTGTCTAATCGATGTGTGTATTCTTCTAATGGAAGGATTGCACACTGTGCCGCTCTATTTTCCAGTTGACTGTGTTTCTTTTGGAAATCCCAATTACTTTTATGAGTGGGAGGTGACAGGAAGAAACCTACGTCACATTCTCCTGTAGGATTACCCCGGATGCTTGCTTCTCGCTTTGTCTCCAAGTCTCAGATCCAACTTCCGTTCTCAAGCCCTTGCCGGCAACTGGGAAGGAGGACAGACAGGAAGGGAAAGGGGCGGAGAGAGAGTGTTCGTTGGAGATTCGAAGGTGGAAATGAACTGCCGGCATCAACAACCTTAGTAATGACGCGGCTCCCGTGTCTGAGTCTATCTTCACTTCGTCGCTCATTCCCAAGCGCCATTCCCAAACAATGGTCGCACTTGAAGCCTGAGCTTAGCGACGAAATGATAGTTTGGACAGCTTGCTAAATGAGATGCTCCATTTCCAGGTCTTCTGTAGTCTTCCGAAAATCGAAACCCCGTGAGCCTCAATTTTTCATTTCCAAGGGCGTAAAATGGAGTACTTGGAACTAATGCGCCTCGTTAATTGTTCTGGCAACTGGTTTCTGCTATTACTTGGCGTCTAGCCGGGTAATTGCTCCTCTACTCGCATTCTGCATGCTTAATCTCCGTGCCGTATCTTCATTTGTTTTATCCTGACGTGATAATTAAAATCTCGAATATGTGTACTACGATATCTGAATCACGGCGTCTGTTAAATCATTAGGGACCCAACGTTGCGTCGTTTCCAATTTTCCTCAATCGTTTCTCACTATCGAATTTGCTTCTTTGAGTCTACCATTGTAACTAGAAAATAGAATTCTGTCTTTGTTCTCTCTTTTTTTTTTTTTCGTTATTACTATTTTTTTCAACTGGAATCTATAATTGTGTAAAATTTAAAATATTGAAGTATTTTTAACGTTTTATGGGATTTCGATTTCCCGCGCTTACTATTATTTTTATAAGTCGAAACGTGTCTCTGGCATGTCTCCAACAGGCAAACGTATTAAGTAGAGGTATTGATAACAGAATAGAAAAACAGAACAATTAATTTGCAGAAAAGCATTTATAATATCTGAATAATAAGTGCAATGACGATAGATTCTTCAGGAAAATTGATAACACTTCATCTTACTGTACTCTAAAAGTATATCTACGTCATTCTTTTGAAAATGATGATTTATTATATTGTTTTGATTGGAATTTTATTTTCTTTTGATATACTGTGAAGAGCATAACTATATCAGTGACAATGGAAAATTGTCGATAATTTAAATGGATATAACTCTCTGAAATAACATCATATCACTTGGTCTCATTTTAAAGTTTTTCGTCTTTTCTTTTTCGAAGATGATTTTACATTACGTAGTAGGTGAGGATATTTTTTTTTTTTCAAAAATTCAAACGTGCGTAGAAACATTGAAAAATTTATTTCACGACTGAGTCCACCATGATTTTGAAGATTGAAATTTGTTTCTTTTATTGAACTTGATGACGAAATGTTGGTGTTTCTTGAATTTTTATCGTTAAATAAACTATAATTCTAATATTTAACATTCCACAGAATGGTGAAAAAGAATTGTACGTTTTCAGTTTAATAATTGTTGTAGACTTCGACCTTCAAAACAATGGTAGATTTAGTTGCAAAAAGAATTTTTTAATGTTTTAACACACGTTTGAATTTTTACAGTTTTCGTGAAAAAAATATCCTTACTTTTCCAGCTCTATGCGAAGTAAAGTCATTTTTCAAAAAAAAGACGATCTCGCGGCCATCGAATTAGAGGCCTCATACATTAAAATGAGACCAAGTGGATCGTTATATGATCTTATTTTACAATATCATGTCAGTTTGTATTATTGACAACTTTTCATTTTCACTGGTTACAGTTATGCTCTTCACAATAATACAAATTGCTTGGTGCTCCCGAAATTGTAGTACAACTTGCCAGGTTGTGATTCAACACGTAAAAATAGGACAAAAAAAAAGAACAAAATTTTTCAATACGGTGCTTCGTTTTCGAGAACATCGAGTTCAAAAATTTATTAAATGTATTTGAATGTATCTAATTCTATATAGGTGACAGAAAAGAAGTCATTTCTTTTTTCTTTTTTTCATGGAATTAATAAGAACTTAAAATGTCGATAATTTTTCATCACATGTACAGCAACTTTCTAGAATCACTGTATATATTGTATTCAAAGAACTAAATTTCGTTTAATTTAAGTAATTATCAATAATTTAAATGTCAATTATCGTGATAACGTTATCTGCAGTCTTTTTTCACAGAATTTCGTTAAGAGTCGTTAATTTAATGCTCTTCGAAGATCATATGAAATATTTTACTTTGTTCAAAATTTTTGTTTCGGAGTTAACGATTTAAACAATTTCTTGCTATTAATGAATTAATTGTAACAAATGTTCAGAAAGGTTATATGTATATATATATATGTATATTCGAACCTGAAGCATTTCACGACCCTGTTCGTTTCGGAGCAAAATAATCCTTCCATCGCGAATAAACGCAGGATTATACTTAATGGCAATCCACGGCATTGTATGCTAATGTTGAAGAGCGCACATAAGCGGCTTTCAAATCGTACCAACCTATCGTACTATGGCAATTGGCCCGTGTTATTCATTTGTGCGCTCTCCAACTTCGTGAAAGATCTTAAATATCGCGGAACGTATTCGCAGTGAATGGCGATGCAGAGTAAAAGCTATTAGCCATACATTATTTTGAGAAATTCATGCCGGCGCACAAGCTCGGATATTTATCTTTATTAATCGAATGAAGGAACGCAAATACGTGTCTGCGCTTGGGCAAAAAAAAGAAAAAAAAAAAAAGAAAAAGAAAAGGAGACGAAGAAAGCAAAAACTATCTGCAATTAAAAATACAGTACAAGGATATATAAATATATATAAATAATATTTAACAAAATGAGAAAATCATATCGTACTTCACCATATTGCACTGTATATTTACACGTCGATTCAGTTCACAGAAATTTGAATTTCAGGCTATCGATTACATGATGTAAACGTCCTAAATAATCTTTTGCTCGTGTGCAGCAGCGATCCTTGTCAATTTAATGGTATAATCGCCACGGCGGCAGCGGGGTATTACGCGAAATTTTGGGACGGAGCATCGCGCGAGAAAGGGGTTGTATGAAAAGTTAAAATGGAAAAAAATCGCAGGAAAGGATTGGAAGATGGCTGCACGCACCGTTGGACGTAAAACGAGGCTGCTTTAAATGGGTGGTACTCACTTAAGCAAATGTCTGCTATCCGGATTAAGTATTTGTTCTAGAAGCTAAAGGAAGTATGAGTGAGAAAGAAAGGTGGGGTGGGATATGGAAGAGAAGGGAAACGCAAAGGTGAGGGAAACGTAAAAGGGTTGTAAAATTCTTCTAGCGCTGTGAAACCGGAAAATTCCACGAAATTTATTTCTTGCACTGGCATCAAATGGAAATTGATTCGTCACGGTAGGTTACGTTAGGCTAGCACGGCAGGCATTATTGCCCATCATTTGGTTCGATGTTACTAGAAACGGTTCTCTTGAATTCATTATAATACCTTACACATGCTCGTATGAGCCGATTGTAATATTTTTCTATAATACGTACAACGTTGAGCTTAATCATTCCGTATTTTTGTTAGAGCTTTTAACGTTTATTTTTTCTCTTACTTTTACTAAAAGAAAATGCTAAAACCTCGGATATCCTATATATACCGTATCCTGAACTTTAAAACTTTCTTCAGACTATGGATTTTATTTGTCTAGGATATTTCTCTTTCGTGTACCTTGCTTGTAATTATAAGTTATATTTTCACAAAAGAAACCCGTGCTTCTCGTTAAAACGTTGCATTAATTATTCTAGATTATGCCTTTATGACACAGTATCCGTTATTATTCTTAATTGTTCATCATTTGCAAAATTCAATGCTGCTTTAACGCGAAATTATAACAATTTTTTTGTACAGTGCTGTCGTAATTATAATGCAAAAAGAATAGGAATGAAAATGCTTCAAAGGAACCTCGCAATTTAAAGTACAAAGCGGATAGAGTTTATCGCGTAGAAAGTTGCGCCGAAGGAAGCATAAAGGTTACTTCGAAGGTTATCAAGGGGTTAATGAAATATTTTTCCACCATCTCCTATCGTAAATTTTCCACTGTAAAAACATACAACATTCGTGCAACATACCGTTGATTGAAGATCGCTGAAGTTGTAAAATTACGTTTCTTTTTTTTTTTTTTTAAATTATCAAGGATGCGAGTGTATTAAAGAGATTTTAGGATAAATGGTTGAACTTCGTTTTCACGTGTGCCGCGTTATTTACGGGTTACGACCACCAGTTTCAGCGACTGTCAAGAATTCCACGATATTGCGCCGTGAAACTACGACGTCGTTGGCTATCCTGAATTCGAATTGAAACGTGCTCCCGTCGTTTTGTTCTTGTCAATTCATCACTTACGCCGTAGAATTATATGATAGGTACAAAAAGGGAAAAATACATCGTAGGAATGTTAATAAACGTCTGGTGAAATTGAGAAAGGTATTGACGTCATTAACACCGTAAACACTGATTACTTCGATTAGTTTGTAATAAATTGTAACATTAATAAATAGTTTCTTCCAATATATCGCGGAAAGTGATGTTGTCTTTCTGTTTCAATCAACAAAACATTATCCATAAATTTCCCACCTGTATTCTAACAATATTTTAGTAGTAATTGCTCGAGCTGAATCACGAAGTTCAAAACTTAACACAGTTTCTCCTTTTATCTTCTTGAACATTTCTCAACATATTCTACAGTCGACTACACAATATCAGACTAGATGACACCGATCTGTTTAGAAAAAAATAGTCCATACACCAAACAGAATTCGTTAGCCAAAGTTTATCCAGTTAGTTTTCATATAAACATAATTCGATGACTTTCTTTATTGAATTGTCTGCGGTACAGTTTCAATTAAAGTGAAGTCAATAATCGTAAAATGTCCGAGGATAGGAAGACTAGAAGGTAAAATTTTTATACGCGATCGTTTTAATGATGCCTTTCAATCAGGCGAACATTATTGGGCTAAAGTGGGCACTTTTATTATTACAGAAGGATGAAACACGAGTATATCAAAAGGACGAAGACGTTTGTAAGGTTTCGATGTCCTCACTCACTCGATAAGTTCATGAGGTTTCGATGCCCTCACTCCCTCGTCTTCTGCCACTTTTCCTTCGCCCCTTCGCCGCTTTCTTTACCCTTAATCTAAAAGCGCTGACAAACCGCAAAACTTTTCCCACCATGAACAAACATGTGAATAAATCGACACGAGACGCCCCTGATTCAAGGTTTATATTCAAAGTTCCGCGGAGGATACCTATCGTCGTTTGCGTTTCTTTTCCCCCTTCCTTCTACTTTTTCCCCTTTATTTCTAATTCACATCTGCCTGTGCAGTGGAACGATCTATGTTGGGGGAGACGGGAAGACACGCGTGTGTAAATCCCTCGAAGAATATTAATCTATCAACGATCCAAGCTTACATATCTATAATTATTAGATGCTTTGTAAAGTATCCATTGGTAGCATTTCATCGTTGGATAATTTCGGAATAGAAATGTCTTCTGCGGATAACAATCTGCGGGAATTTGGAAGAACATATCACGAAACGGACTTTGTGAAATATTCGCTGAAATTTGAAATTAGTTTTTCAACGAGTAGCAGCCTCGTTAAGTAAATAGTAAACCTCGTTCGACGAATAAGAAGACGAATGGAGGATTAAACAGCGGGATCAAATAAAATTTATTCCCCCGGTTTGGTTATATATCTCTGAAATAAAGCTCTCTCGGGTTGGTAAATTAACTGAAACGGAGTTGCGCCCGGGATCAAAGGATTCCTAGAAATTCTGTCGATCGGTAACTACGGATCTGAAACTACGCGTGTGATGTATCCGAAGCATTACACGGAAATATGTACGATTGCTTGGTACGTATGTATACAGATAGTGAAGAGCCACGTCGCTCCGGGAATTGCCATGGTAATTAAATTATAAATGGTCGTGGCCTGCGGTCGGAAATAATTCGACGCGGCAGCTTTCTGCTACAATTCGCCATAGTTTCCGCGGAGGTCGGCCGACCGCGTTTCCCGAAACGTTCTCCTCCTGCTCCATCTCCAGCTCGTAACAGAAGTGGGGGAGGCGGTGAAGGGAACACGGTGGAAAACGAGAGGTAGCACGCGTTGCGGTCTAACCCTCCGCGCCTGGTCAGGACATATAATAATACGGTCAATTTTGAATCGAGTTTGGTTGGACGATGCTTCCTTTCCCTCCTCTTTCCCGCTTCCCAATACTCCATCGCTTCACCCTCGACCTTCCTGGCGTGCTAGTAGTAGCAGTAGTAGCAGCAGCAGCAGCAGCAGCAGCAGTAGCAGCAGCAGTGGCGGCGGCAGCCCTACCTACATCGTTGCCCAATGATTTTGCGAGGCTCGCTTAACCGCCAACAATTTCAACCCCTGAATAATTCTTGGCGCTCCAATCTAACTGCGAACAAATTAGACCGAATTAGCCGAGATTTGGAACGTGCTTCCAAACCGCTCTCTGCAACTAGCGATTCTCTCTCTCTCTCTCTCTCTCTCCCTCTTCCTCTCTGTCTCTCTCTGTCTCTGTCTCTTTCGCTCTCATCCCTTCTACACCCTTTCTACATACGCCGCCCCATGCCATCCCGTGAACCAAACCGTCCCTCTGTAACCAGCCTTTGAATCCACTCACTACTGTCGCATTATTTTCATCGCGCACTCTGCAATCGTACCATACTTCCGTCTCTGAATCCCGTGAATGCGACTGACGGTTTAAACAACACAACCGACGCAGTATCAGCGTGGGATTTAATAAGGGCACGCTCGGCAAACGAATAATTCTGGTTTGGTTTCGTTCGGCTGCGTTTCTAATGCAATGGTGTAATACTGGATCAACCCGGCACGTGCGCGCGCTAATTCTTCTGGCTTTCGTGTCGATTAATTCTGGGGATAGCTCTGTATTTCGAAAACTTGAGAGTGCGGCAATACCAGGATAAACAGAAACCGAAATGTTTAATTAACAGAGAGCTGTAAGTCAGTTCTTTTCAGGTAAAAAAAAAAAAAAAAAAAAAAAAAA
>CAJDYZ010011340.1:101843-115622 GCA_903986555.1 Heterotrigona itama
ATAAATATATGAACAACATGAGTAGATGTTAAAATTAATCAGACTGACTGTTCCCCGGGTCTTTAGCTCATCAATTTCAATGTGTGATATTCCGATTTTTCGTGTCGGATTATTTTTAAATATATAGATCCGATCACTTGCTCATACGCATGTCGATCTCTTCTCAGACGTATTACATAAATTTGTTCTGTATTAAATTTATATTTACTAATTATGTTTTATATCTTCTCGGTGATTGTACGATCTACAGATAGTTCTTTACTTGTTCTTTTGTTCTCTTTATTTTTTATCTTTGCATCTGATGTCTGTTAATTACAAAATAAATAAATAAAAAATTGTACGAGAGTTTCTAAACGAAGAGGAGTCTTTCTTACAGCTCCAGTGTACCATTTTTCTTACTTTCCGATAAAATATTTAATATTACCAATATCGCATTTTGCTCGATTAATGTAAATGTATACTATTATTAACACAATCGTACAAATAAATGTAACTAGATAAGCAAGCAGAGGTAAACAAGTTTACAAAATATGGTTTAATCTCGCTTTGAAGTTCCTTCAACTCAGTCGTACTCTCGTTCCTTTAAAAACATGTTTCTTACTTTTTAAGAAGAACAAATCATTGAGATAAAAGTGGAACGCGAAATGACGTATATTAATATTAAATTTTTTATATTTACGTTTTTTCTTTGCCAATAACACGGTCGAGGAAGGGAACAAAAAGAATTTCGACACAATAACCTAAAACATGAAATTAGAAGCAAAGTTCCATTTAGGTTTCCTAAGGGAAACTAAATTTCCTACTTTTACCTATGAAACATGAGAATGAAAAATTTCGTTAACCGCCTGAGTGAAAGCCATGTTACGTTTGCACCACGTTAAATGCAAGACAGGCCGCGTGAGTGCTTTCAGGATAGCCGTGACAACTTTTATTATCGTGATTTCGCTTCCTAGCTCGCTATATGCGAACAAATAAAAACAAACTTTTAACACAGTGTGACGTTCATTGTAAACGCACTCAACTTTTGCACATTATCTAAAAATATCCGCCAAAGTTGCTTCAACCCGCAGCTCCTAGGAATTTTCTCGTTTTCACACACGTTTCTCGAAGCATCTTACGATCAGTCTCACGCAGAATTGAAAAGCCCAATAATCCTTTCCCTTTAGCCTAGATTTATTTGCGCATGTTTATGAATCGAGAACAGTTCACTTCTAGAAAAACATTACTCTGAAAACTTTATTTATCGATCGAAAAAGCAGTGACGCCACGTAAGGTCGGTTTTCATTGTTTCAAAGCTTCCTGCTCTTTTTTTTGTTTTTTTTTTTTTTTTTTTTTTTTTACATTTGGACCATTTTGGCCTACGTTCGCCGAGTTCATGTCATGGAAGGATAAAGGGTTGCGCAGTGGAAAACGGCAGAATGGGGGGAGGGGGAGAAGCGAGGGTGTAGGTCGAGTCGTCGGTGATGAATGCCGGTAAACTTCGCACGAAAAGTCGTTTATAAAGCAGTGCTACGCCACGCTACGGATGCTCGCACTTCATAACTTCCTTCCCACATCCGCCAGCAACACTGAACACAACGCCGCAACTAACTTTCTGAAGACTTCTCTGAGACGCGGTCTGATTCTGAGGGATATGTAATATCTGACAGATATTTAAGGGATCTCTCGTTTTTTTTTTTTTTTTTTTTTTTTTCTTTGCAATGCGATTCGTTGTGAAGTATCACTAACAGCGCGATATAAATTTCACTTTAACACGAGATTTTAATGTAAATTAATAATGTACAATTACACGTTTGGAATACCTGTATCAAAACATCCTGCACACGCATCCGCGGGAAATAGTTTCAAACCGAATAGGTTCTGGCCCAGCAACTGTACTTATTTTCGTAGAAAATTCACGACAGTGATGGTATTGTAGTTAACATGTACACGGAAAATGTGAATTACCGCTGTATATGGATTGATCATCGTACACAGGAAAACGAGAATTACCGGCTGTTCTAACAGTTACAATTAATTTCTCCAAAGTATTGTTCTACTCTGTTAAAGCGTCAAAGTTTACTTCACGTGCATCTACGTATATATTTCATGTCATAAAAGTAAGTTTTACACGCGATGTTGTACGGGGTGTTTGCATTGTTGATGGACTTTGAAGCGAAAGAAGTTCATTCTAGTTCGTTCTATATAAATGTATATATTTATATGATTATAGATTATTGTACATAAATATTACAATCCTTCATTTTATGTACAATAAAAGTTTCTTCTTCTGCGATGGACGATGGATCGACAACGTTTCAGTCTTCGAATCGTCGCCCGTTGCCGCGAAATATACGAAATATTTGAATTCGGTTTGTTGATATCGCAGTATCACCATGCGAGTTAAATCCAAGTTGAGAAATTTAACGACATATATAGATGGTGCGCGATTGCATTGCCCCCCTCCCTACGTCGATCCTGTTCTTCGGTTCTCCTTCCTCCTTTCCTGAGCGGCGCGTTTTGCTTCTATCGGCTATAAGTTTCAACGGAGAGGTCGAGGTCGACGATACATCATCCTCTCGTGGAGACATAGATTTACGGTGTATGCATAATATTTGCCGAGCCGGCGGGAAAATTAGAAGTACCGTAAGCCGCTTTTCTTATCAAATCTGTACTTTACGAGTGAAAGCTCCTGAGGAGGATGAAATGTTTGGTAGCGCGGATACGGATGTAACTAGATTACTGGCTGTGTCAACCGCTGCTTTCTTCTCCTTGCTGTACTATGCGCCCACTATTTCTTTCGAATATTACTGTAAAATCACGGGATTAGACGAGCAATTTCTTTTCACGTCGGGACTATCCCCGCGCTATTATTCTTCCCAAGTATTAGAGTCGCTCTCCTCGTAATTTTAAATGGACCATTACCTCAGCATTATGACACGATTCGTACTTACGTCTCATTACTTGGTGACAATATGTATAAATTAGTCACGCGACCGAAATTAATTTTTAAGTTTACGCGTAAAATATCACTTTTCGATCGAATCGACAACAATTAAATCTATGCGTCTGCGAAACGGTCCTAAGCGTAAATTTTATTGTTCTAATATATACATATATATATATGTGTGTGTGTATCATCGTCCCTTGAATTTGACTGCGGCTTAAAGATACGCAGAAATCGAACCATTCCCTCGATATCGCAGCCATAGAAACCAGCGGTGACATTATATAGTCCGTGCGGAGTACGCGGGTCCGAATTGAGTAATCGAATAACAATAAATTTGCATTTGCGTTGTTGCGGCTGCCGCTGACGCCGCAATGCACGTAGATATTCACAATCGTACGCAGGTACACGACGAATGGCAAGCCAGAATCGTTTCATAATCGTGAAGCAAATCGCTTTCATACGCAACCCCACTTTCCGTTACAAGCGAATGATGGATGTAATACGCGGCCAGGTTTATGTTCTGTAAATCGAATCACGCGTACGGTCTGCCCGCGATATACGGAGTGACCCAAATATTCGTAGAAAGTATCGATACACGCATTCTAGAAAAATGGAGGTATTGCGCTTCGCGGCGTTTTAAAATGAAAAAAAAAAAAAACGACGTTGCTCGAACTACCTGATGTGGCAATTTATTATTGGATAATTATTCGACTCGAATAACGAGACAGATCATTCCCCTGAGAATTACGGAATGTCTAGTAAGTTTTAGTAATGCATTGTTTAACAAATCACCAGTGTTACCGCGAGCAAATCGAATCGTCTGCGAATCCCTACTGATGTATCGTTTGAAGGGACGCGCATCGCGAGGAACGTCGCTAAGTAAATCCAACGTAAAATTCGTTTCTTCTTCTCCATTATTTAACCGTCTCTTTACGAGCATGCTGCACCTGCATCCCTGCAGATGTAGAGAATGTTCTAGCGGATTATAAATATCGAATGGCAGCCGCGCGTCTTGCGTGCTGTAAAAATTCGAGGTACAGCCAGGATGTCGCGTTCGCGATACAGCCCGTAACATACAATATCATTTCCCCGGCACAGTCGGAGACCCTCATTTCTCTCGCAGGCTAGCAGTCCAATTTCACACCGTTGTAAATACGCTTCTCTTATTTTTGACATCATCTTCAATTCTTCTTACTTTGTCGCCCTGGCAGACGAGTTCCTCTCCTTCCGCTTTGCCGCGGTCCCACACCACGGCCACGAGGATGGCTTCATTTATAATCATTTCCCGGGGCTGTATCTACGCCGTCCTATTCTCACTGGCGGCTGCTATGGCGGGTTCCTTCGAGGCCGAGCTTCTTGAGCGTCCATCAGGATCTTATACGGCTACCTCCTCGGAGCTCATTAGACTCCCGCAACCTCTCTCGCTGACGATTACGCTATCGGGGCTAACCCTTTAATCGCCATGGTTATACATTTGCATCAACTTTGTTATCCACCGAGCTACCACTCTTGCCTCCTCCGTTATGAGAATTTGATAATCAACGGGGATTAATTCTGTTTACGGTAAGTCGTATCTCATTTTTTTTTGTTTTCATTTGAAATTATTCCCCTTTAAACGAATGCACTCTTAGGTAAGTGTACAGGACGCGAATTTTTCTTCAAGCGAGCCAACTTTTATTTTTTCGTGAGAAGCGTTATTGGAACGAGCTTCTTAATCTCAGAGCGTGAATGCTTCTGAAATAAGTAATAATCTTTTTACTTTGTAAAAATTACAGTACTTTTATTATATGTTAAACGTGAAACAGTTCTCTCCGAAATGGGATTTTAGACTTTAATGTAATAAGTTCACTCGTATGATGAGTATCATCATTAGTCAAATCAAACCAATCAAATTAACGCTAGAACTAATAACCGATTTATAATTTTTGTTGGAAAAATTTTATAGATATAGAACAGTGTATTTTTAGAGATTTAAATATTATATTTATTACAAATGAATGAATAAAAGCTTGTGTAATTTATTGCATTATAAAGCTTCTCTATTTTAGTTAGTTCTATCGAATACATAATGATAAGTTGTACTTCACCTGCGTGTTTGTAATGTATCATATAGATACAAATGTGCGTTATATGATCGTAAATGTATGTGTAGGTATCTAATATCACACAACATCGTTAATTTTATTACTGAAAAATGACAATCCCTAACCTGAAAATTCAGAAAATTGTGAAACTTTGAAATATGCATTGCGTAATTTTTTACAGAAATATACTCTAAAGAGACTAAAATTGATCCTTGAAAATTTGACAATTTATCGATTTTAACTTGTAAACTATAAGAGATAAAAAAAAAATTGCAAAATTTTCAAGGACTAATTTCACTTCCCCAGAATGGTTGAGAATCATTCTTCAAAGTAAAATGAATTTGTTTTCATTTCAGTTACTTTCTATTGCTATTTCATAATCGAAATTCTTTTGTAAAATAAATTAACACTTTTTAAAGTTTACAGTAGCTATGCATTAAATTTCTTTCTTTTTTTTTTGTGAACGGTATTTTTCGACTAGCAATGAGTCAAATAGGGAAGTGTGCATTAAGTAGCTATGCATTAAATTTCTTTCTTTTTTTTTTGTGAACGGTATTTTTCGACTAGCAATGAGTCAAATAGGGAAGTGTGCAAAGGAAGTATACCTTTTCAACATGTAAATCGTCGATGCAATTTCAAAACAAACGAAACAATCAACCACGGGAAATGAAATACAATATAACGTACGAAATTAAAGAAATAAATGGTCCTCTATCATGGTTAGTCCGCTTCTTTTCCACTTCTTGCGTATGTTTTCTTGTCTCGCTTTCTTCTCGCACCGAGTTTCTATTATCATAGTCTCGCCATCTCTTTTTCGTTCTCACTCCCCCGTCCCGCGCCTCAATTCTCGTTCTTCCTTTCTGACTGCTTTTACCACCCAGCGCGAGGAGGGGTTAGCAAGCTGCGAGTCTTTCTATGAACGCAGAATATAACGATTGCTCTTTGAAATCGTCACCGTGGAGCGCGTAGCTTTAATGCCGGCTCACGTGGAGAAACCGTGGAAAATTTTGTCGAGATGTTTCCGTTTCTGATCCTTTCCACTTGGCGTCGTTGTATCGCGTAACGAAGACCTCGATGAAAATGGTGGTGAAAAGGGGAACACGGCTCCTCCTTCTCCTTCGTAGGTGGAAGTTAAAATTGTGCTTCCGTGACGTAACGACCCCATTCAATGCTCACTCTTGTTCTCTGGATCGCATTGTATTGTAAAAAGCTTTAGGATGTTTCCTTTTCATCTCACGGCCAACCACTGTCGAGTTTTTGTTGTGGATCGCGTCGCGCTTGGCCAATCTTCGCCCGCTATAAAAACGGCGCCAACAAAAATTACACTCATAACCAAATGAGACGTTATGGATCTGATACGCTCGCTATAAGATATCCTATTATACTTAGATTATCTAGAAACGTAAAATCGTTATTAAACCATTTTTTTTCCCCCCTCCTGTATATACGAACGCGTAATGTAAATTCGTTCGAGGAAGAAAGTAAAGCGAGCATAGTGGGCAAAATGTTCTTTCAATAATTAAAATCGTAGCTGGCATTGAAATCGGATCTGAAAAATTTAAATAACGTGGGATAAATGTAAAATAATGTAAAAAACACACGTGAATACGGAGAGCAAATGTCTTTTTTTTTTCGCTGTACTGTTTGTAAAAATACAATCTGATTGATTTTAATTTATTGCGGCAGGGAGGAAGTATAATCTACCATAGTTCTTAGACGAAATAAAACAGTTGATATTTTGGGAATCGATATTACGACAAACTGCCGTCTCAGAGCACGATACCGTAACTCCCATTATATTCCGTTGGACGAACACGAGGCGTTGGGGCTTTACCCAAAGGCGTGATTGGTAATTGATTTTCAGGCTTCAGCACCGTGCTCGTTCTCCCTTCTCTCGCCTCGACGTTCCTCTTCTTCATCGCCTTCCGAAACCCAGCAGCTTAACGATACCGTGAAAATTACGAAACTTGTTGAAATATCGTATATGCTGTCATCGGATGCAGCCAATTATCATTTATTTCATCTGAAAGAAAAATGTGATGTTATCAATTTTAAGCGTAATATAATTTCAAACCATAAGAAATAAGTTGTACCTAAAGTTCCAGCAATTTAGGTCGAATGTTGATGTATGTATATATGTATATACAGTACTCTACTGCCTCTCTTTAAACAACGAATTTACAGGATTCGAATTTGGACAGGACGCAGTGCAAATATCGCATCATGTATGTATCTTCATAATTATTTGCTCTCATCAAACATCAATCTCTACTTGTTGAATGTAACTATTGTCTCCCAAATTAATCAATGTACCAATCCTCGATATTTACTTTGGGCCGACGTAGTGACTAATAATCGGATATCAGTAAACATCGGCGAAACGAATTTCGCCGGGCGAAATTTTTACGTCGGTTGGTTTTCAAGGCCGTCGTTGGAACGTCCCGACTTCTCGGCCGGAAGGGTGGAACGAATACGTCACCGTGGAAAATGGAGACGGCATTCGTATGCTATTGGCGACCATGCCACCACTGACGCTAGTAACACTGCGGTATGCAGTTGATTATGGAAGCTATATGAAGAGGCTCGACGTGGCCCAGCATCTTGAGTACCCTATCCATGTTCCAGGAGTCCGCTGCCCCTACCCTCGAAAGCGTGCAGAGAGCTATACAGTACAGTATAGTTAATCCGCATGGACGTTCTCGAGGGACGTCGAAGATTCATCTCAAGACGCTCGATATTGCCCAGCTACTCCAACCGCTGGAATCCGTCGTCTTCTGCTGGCATGTCCTTCTTCTCCCTTGATCCTTCAGAGAGTTTCCGGTTTCGTGCATTAACTCTGATACACAGCAGGAATGTGCTCCTTTTTTTTCATTTCGACTCGTCTGGAACGCACGTTATTCACATGTTCTTGGTGATTATCAGGATCGTAACGTGACACAATAACTGGTGATATATACCTAAGCGCAGATAAATTTCTTTAATAAAAGGATCACGAAAATATCGGGAAACGCAGAGCGCAGTAAGGAAAGTTTCATTTCAAATTTATAGGCGAGTGAATGTATTACTTTAAAAATTTCAAAATAAATATCGAAATGAAACACGACCGTACAATCGTTTTATTCATAAATTAATAATTATTCCGTCGTTTGAAATGACAGAATATCCTTTTGACAGAGGTACATTTGCAGATTTAAGGGATGTAAAAGGAAGTGTATGAAAAAATTTCGATATTTTATATTTTCGAGATGAAAACGTGCCTTTTGAAGGAAATTAATTGTTCGATCTATGCGAATATGTTTTTCTTTGTAATTAAACATCTTAAAAATCTTTTTTTTTACTTAAAAAAGCAAGGTATGTATTGTATATAATATATTTTGCATTTTTTATAGACAAATTAAAATTATTCGCTGTCGACCAATCCCATGTTATTAAAACTATATATATATATATATATATTAACATTACAAATGTTCTCCGTTAAACTTTAAAATCGGAAATTTGAGGACGAAATGTATACATAATGTTGCGAGGGAATCATCGTTTCTATTATAATTCCCGGTCGTGATTCTCACAAAGGTCTCAGAATCTTTCACCTTTGGATCAAACACTGTGTACACCGTCGCCTAAACTGCTTCGGCTGATGCTTTGGCGGATCGTTTGGCTAATTCGAAAGCACACAAGCGGATCACGGAGTCTTTAACCGTGAACTAGAAACGTTGAAACCCATGACTGAAACTCGTTGCAAGATTTATCGGATAAACCTGATTTAAGCGGCTCTTGTATCCTTTCTACGGGTGAATTGCTCGAGAACGATTGTGGACAACGATGAATATCGCCGACACGGAAAGCGATCTCCTACCCATGCCTGTTACATGTATCCGAAGGGTCGAGAGGCTTAAAATCAAATGCGAGTACCAGACTAATTACGCTAATTGGCATAATACTCCTGACGGGTTCCCAGTTAGTAAAGTGTCGACTCTCCGATACCAGTATGAACACAATGGAAGTTGGCGACCGGCGGGGCTTTCGGATGGCACAGGTACTGATTTATCCGGTAATTGCAGGGCTCCCGAACAGCCCTTTTATAACTTTGTTCATAAAAATATGTAACAACTAGAAATTGCAAACGCGATATTTTAAATTAAATTCTGTAACAGTACGTTTGCACATGGTGCGACAAATGGTGTTACTGTAAATACTGACATACGGTAAATTACGATTCATTCCTAAAAACTCGAGGATAGAGGTAAAACGCCATTGCGAACGCTAGTCTTTGGGGTTAATCTTTAAAACATTACTAGTGACAGAAAATGAAAAGGAAGAAGGAAATTGATTTCTTAAATCTGATTTTAAAAGTAGATCGATCGAATCTTGTCTAAATTACGTTAAACATTGATTATTGATTTCTCGATGTTTTCGTTCGCCTTGGAAAAAAAAAGAGAATCACGCTGTTCCTGTATTCGTTGCGTGCGATTGCTTTAAGCGAATCAATTAAACGAATCTCGGCAAAGAAGAAAGGAAAACAGTTGTGCCAGAGGTTTGGAAGGAGATCCATTAACCATTACGAAGTTCGAACAGACAGACGTTTAAAGGGCGATGGACAATTTCGGTGTTTCACGTAGAGAGATAGAGCGGGGGAGAGTGAGCACGGAACAAAAAGGAAAAGAGAGCTGCCGGAAGATTCGCATCACACGCCACCATTACCCACGCGGGCAGAACGATGGCTCGTGAAAGTTTCAAGCTTTAAAATGTGGGCCAGATAAGAGTCGCCACCAGAGTCCACATCCTTTTTCAATTCAAACTCGCCGGAAAGTCGCGTATCCACTCGGTGCATCGATCCTTTCTTCTGCCTCCTTTGCTCCCTCCCTCTTGCTCTTGCTCTTGCTCTTGTCCCTTTCAGGCTTTCTTTCGCCTTCCTCTCCTTCGTAACGTAAGGACAGAGCCGAGAGTGAGTGCTTCGGCGGCGGCAGAAGTTCCTCCATTAGCGATAACAATGAAAGATGGACACCGGATTTGGCCCCGATCATTCCTGACAAATACACACTTACGCTTGCGTCGTCGGGATCCGAAATTACGGTCGACCAGCAACAAATACCTCCACGGCGATGCGCATCCATTTCGTCTGACGTCTGTTTCCTTCCGTGCAAGTTAAATGATCTACCGTCGATCGCGGTTCCCTCTTTATTTCGAAAAACAAGAAAAGGAAACCACGGCTGAGCAATTTTCCTAGCACGGTTCGAATGTTAAACCTATTATTATTATAGCTTATGTTGCACAGAGTGAGGCAACATTCGTTGACCAATCAATTCAATTGTGTACTGTACGTTCGAATTTAATTAAATTTATTTAAATGATAGCATTTCATGCGTATCTCTGAGAATGATGCGATAAGTATCCCTAGTAGCGTGTGTTACAACGAAACGACGAAAAGTCTTTCAGTAATTTCAAACACTGACTTTTAAATAACGTGGTAAGTAATGTATGTTATTAAATTAAAGATACTGTAGCGCTACATTACTCCCGGGAATCTAATATTTCAGTATAACATCCTGCCATTAATATGCTAATATCTTTTTTATTCGGGATAACATTCGAGCTGGAAACATTCTGCTTTAAAAACGTAGGTTTTCTCGTTCCGTTTCCTGCATTACGTTGATGGATAACTGGCAAAAAATACAAGAATCAGTTAGATGTATTATAACATGTTCATTTTATATTTACAAAGGTAAAAAAGAGAAAAGAACAAAAAAAAAAAAGAAGGAAAGTAAGGATTAAGTGGATTTAGTCACAGTTATTCCAACCAAAGAGCACGTCCATTAACGTTTTTACTAATGGATGTAATGTATAGTACAACAAAACGCACGTCTTGTACTTGCACTAATAATGTATGCTTTTTCTTGCTTTACGTTCTTTCCCAAAAATCACTCGCCTGCGAGGTGTGACAACGAAAAAAAGAAAAAAAAAAAGTAATTCCGTTGAAAGATTTTACCTCGGCTACGTTATTACAAATTTGACAGGTGCGAGATTATTCTCGAAATTTTATTATCAGAATACCTACGCATCGAAAGTTATTAATCTGGCGAACTACAAGAAAAGAGATAAAGAACAAAAAAGAACAAAGAAAAAAAAAGAGAAAAAGAAAAAGAAAAAGAAGAACCAGGGGAACGTGAGAGAAGGAAAGCTAACGATGAAAAAGGGAAAAATAGAGTGGGAAATCCGTAGCGACTGACTTTTGCGGTTCGTTTTCACTAGATTGTTTGTCAGTCCGGCTCGTTCTCTCTCTCTCTCTCTCTCTCTCTTTCTCTCCTTTCCTCTCTCTTTCACCTTTCCTCTCTTTCTGTTTTGCCTTTTCTTCGGCCTGTCGAATTGTACGTCACAAAACGGGATTTCCCGTAAGGAAATCGGCGGAGGCAGAGGAGGGTGCGGATGGAAAGCAGGAATCGACGGAACGGGAGTAGGAACAGAGGAACTTCATACATGATTTCCCTCGAGTCCCTGAAGTGAAGCATTTCTGGCAATGCGCGTTCATAGAAGCGCACGGCCACCGGCCTGCCGCATGGTATCTCGCTGACAAAGTTGCCCAATCATGCGTGCATTATGAGATTCACAGACAAAAGGGAGACAGAAGCTGCTGAAGGAGGAATATTCCACGATCGAAGAACTTGCTCTAACGGGCCTTGCAACTTTAAATTGATTGTTTCTTTTTTTTTTTTTTTTTTTTTTCATTGATTAAAGAGCCTGTGGAGAAGAAAAGGCGCGAAATACGAGAAAATCGTTCCTTCGATGAAAGATCAACGATCGTCCGACGTTACGTGGAAGAAAGCAATTGATTAATTTTTATCAATCAATCGTCCGTGTCCTCGTTGTTGTCGGGGCGAGGACGACGTGCCATTGAATTTGCAAGTTTTGTCGGGAGATCAACGAACCGGCAACATACACAAACGAACAAATTGTTGCGTCGCTAGACACATACCTCAGGTTTTCTGCTACGTCAGTCATGGCTCTTCTCAACTATAAAAATGCTCGGAGTTGCAACGGCGCGCACAACCGCGCGGCCCTACACGTATACGCAAAATCCACGTGTGAGTGGCATGTCGGTAAACGGCCGGGCCAGAGCGATTAGATGTTCGATCTGTATCAATATTTACTCCGCTTCGGTGTGGCGCGTCTTGCGAAATGGAAGCCAGACTTCCTTCATCCCAACGTGTTTGCCCGTGCCGTGAAGCAGATACGCCGGATTCCCTGGGGAGGACGTGCCGCTAGTCCTACGGACAGGCTTACCGTTCCAGCTACAAACCATACCCGCCCCCACTTCTACCGTCTTTGCCCCATTGCTTGGCATCTCCTGCCCTTCTCGCTGCGTGGCCCACCTTCCCTCGTACCCGAGCCATCTTACCGGGCCTGAATATATTCGTGCCGACACGATCGATCCACCACCACCATAATAAGAAGAGTAAACGAGAGAAGATATTCTATGCAAGATCAACCAGTATGCTGTAGCCACGCGAATACACCACCCGCCACGGAGTTCTCTCCCCTTTCGCATCCGCGCGAATATCTCGACCGATCCTCTGCAGTCAACCTCCGGTTGCTCGATCGATCCTCGAAAGTTTACTCGCTTGTAAGGATACGCGTTACAACCAACGGGGGGGAACAGTTAAATGGGGAAACGGGTTAAGGGAGATTCCCTTACAACTCGTGGCGACGTTTGCGTTAATTTTGGCCAACCACCGCGTCGAGGTGTGCCTTTCTCGCAAGTAACAAATCGATCACATTCTCTCTCTCTCTCTCTCTCTCTCACTTTTTAACTGTCTGAAACAGTCGTAAAATACTTTTGCACGTCGCGTCAAAGTCAAACGAGAAAATCTTATATCATTGTAAACGCATGATCGGCCTCGAGGAAATTTCGCAACGTATCTTCATTTATCGCATCAAGTATAATTAATGGAGAGGAGTATTTTACTGTTTAGCCTCAGTTTCGGAGTAACAGAGTTCATCGATCATTCTAATGCAATTCTTTTCTCGCGTAATCTGCTCTCCAGTTCTATTCCATTATCTTACTCGACAGAATCCCTTTCGAGGAAAACACGCTACGTGATGCACCGTTTAACATCAATGACGAATGATACACTCTTGTTTTTATTCTTGCTGCGTTCAGTTGAACATTCATTAATCAAATCAGGGAAATGGCCAAAAGATACCGTCTCGTCTTCTTCTGGCTCTCACCAGCACAGGTGTTGAGAGTGTTTGACATCCCGAAATATCTTGTTAACAAGGATTTTCTTCCGCGTTTCAAAGTAACTATAAATTTGATTTTTCCTTTTTTTTTTCTCTCTCTCTCTCTTGACACCGGATGACGGAAAAGGAAATTTCGTTTCTTCAAATTCGAATTGCAAAATATTTATTCGAACAACGAATCATGCGACGATCAAAATCTTCAAGGCTGATATTAATCTTGCATTGTACGCGAATATTAATAGTTGGGTGCAATGTTTAGTAATAGTAAACGTAAGGTACAATGAGGAACGTCTAGATGGGGAGGGATAGAATGCGTTCACTGGTGGCACACTGGAAGCAACGTCATCGAGAAAGCAGGAAAAGGGTGACTGGGTGGCGAGCGAGGCGCGGTGTGCAAGGTGCGCGCGACCTGTCGCTCTCACAGAAACAGGCAGGACGAAAGGCTCGGGCACGAAAGAATACTGGAAAACGGAACGAGGCGTGGACAACGGTGGATGAAGGAATTCTGGAGGGAAGTACAGAAGCCGT
>CAJDYZ010011340.1:116704-128956 GCA_903986555.1 Heterotrigona itama
ACCGTAACGTATACTATTTGCACGTGTAATAGCTACATTCGATATATCTAATACAACGACGTTTGTTTTATTTATCTTTGTTGAAATGCGGAATAATACATCCTCTCAAATTCTTCGAATTTCCGTGCAGAATTTAAATCTTGAAGTACACTCGCATTTTTCAAGTGACAACGAGCGAATTTCAATCTACATGGCGAGAGGCTGCACGTACGATTTTGCCGTAAATCGCTTAAACGCTTACGGTTTTGGTTTCGGTTGACGTCGATTATATAGAAATTATCGGAAGTAGGATATCTTGGTACGTAAGAGACTGTAGAAAACGGTCAGTATTATCGGATTCCGTGCGTGCCGTACGCAGAGGCATTGATTGCTGGTGCTGACCGCACAATCATTTCATCCTTTCCGACCCTCTCTTCACCGTACTGTTCCACGGTTCTCGTGCCATGACAGCGATCGACAAATCCTCGTGTCGAAGCCAGACCTCGCTGCAGGTTTTGTTGCTCCCGTCTGTTTCCGTCCGTTTCGTTTCCTTTCTTCCTTTTCCCTTCCTTCTCTGTTACGGTGCGACTCCTCAGCTTGTATCTGCACGCACCGAGTTATACAAATATCGGATAATTAATTGGAAAGCAATAAACTTTGAAAGAACTTGGCATAATTCGTAGAACCGTTCTAGCCAGACTTTTGAAACAGGCACTTGCAAGTAGGAAAGAATCGATCGGACTATCTTCTTTATTTATTAGGATAAAAGTGATATCCAACGACTATGTAATAACGACGATACGGTTTCCGAAAATTAGCCACGTTTCACCGTTCAAAATTAAATCTGAAACTTCTTGATTTATGCCAGTATGCAGTTACACGCGAAAATTCTATCTTCAATCCGTGCAACTCGGGCGAAACTCATTTGGAGTAAGGTCAGATCACGTTTAACTGGACACACGAATGCACGTATGTGAAAGATAGAAGGAAAAATTAAATATGCAGAATGTTATGTAGTTAAACGCACCTGCTGCGAAACGTCAGGAGTAAAAGAGTGAAGGGTGGGTAGTGAATGAGGTAGACGGAAAGCTGTGTCATTTAGTTTCGCGAGTTCGTGCGAATCCTTGGCAAAATGGCCCCCATCTGGATGAAACTACGACGATTTTCATCCGATTTGATGACATATAACTAGATGACCGAACGAATATGTATTTCCAATCGGCATATTTACCACATACCTGTGTATACGTGTATGCGAGCATGGAGCACATGTCAAACACGAAATCATTTCTAATCCTGAAAAAGCATGACAGATACGTGGTATTTGGCCGCGGATTTATGGAAAAAATTTGTTGGCATTTTACCATTTCGGCTGTCATTGACCACGATGGCCGAGCAAAACGGCACAAAAGCCGAGTATAACGCAGAAATGTTAACCAATATTCCGGCTTTCGGCACCGACAGAATTTAAGCCCCGGCGGTTCGCGTATGGAAATTTATGAGACTATTTCGCATGTAAGCACTAACCAGGTGTGGCTACACATAAATTTCGCATCCTCGCGCGTATATTTCAGACCCTCCGCCCTCTACTTCTCCGTTTTACTTGGTAGGTGTGGGCCAACTTACCAGAAGTTACCTGCCTGGTATCTCACTTCTCTCGTTCCCGCCTTCAAACGTCTAGCCCCCCGTTTCCCGTCTCTTTCTCTCGTACACTTTTGCTTTCTACCGGCTTCCATCGTCCATCCCCTTCACCCTTTCTTTCCTTGTACCACTCTTGCTCGTCTTATCCGCGCATAGTTAACCCTCTCTCTTATTCTTCGCCCGAGATCGTATACCTAAATCACCCCCCGACTATTACGGAACACCGAGGCCCCTTTCTAATTGCTCCACGCTACGTTTAAATTACTTAACCTGCCCGCCTCCCTCCTCAAATTAGTTTCAGATAGGCGAAAAGAATGACGCGTTCGTCGGTGGGCTCGAAGAACGCGGAAGAATCTCGCCGGGAATGCTAATTTAAGCCGGATCCTATTTCACGATCTTTTTATAACGATTGTCAGTCCGACCTCCACGCGGATAGGTTTGAAATATATTCTCGGCACCACCGACGACTCCCTTTAATTCGCTAATCGGAAGTGATATTTAAACGTCGCGCGTGTATTTCAAAACGGTGATAAGACAGCGCATTTACACAGCGTCAGCTACAATTTTAACGAGACGCAGTTTCACCAATTTGATTCGAACAATAGATAAAATATTTCATTCGATAGCGTAAGTCTCTAAGATGGATTCGATTTCCTTGGAAATAACAGTAAGCCACGATTGGCAGACTATTTGCGGATTTTTTTCACTCGGGATCCACTTTATATCCGCTAAGCGGAGAAGCAACAAAGGAACAATTATCGAACTGCGAATTAACGTTAGGCATATCGAGCAATCTCGCGTGGAATCAGCCGGAGGCGTCTCGAGACGTCCTCATCTCGGGCAGAGCCGAGCAGAGGGATGAAACGCACGGCTGCGACCAATCACGTTCGCAATTAAAGGCAAAGCTGTAGCCGCGAGGGAAACTCGCAGGAGGAAGGGACGGAAACGTATCTCGTGCATGTTCCCCCTTGGTGCAACAACGACACACTCTCCAGGCGTCCTTTTAAATACGTGACCTGTAAATAATTACATGAAGGGACAAAGCACGTGCACAACTGGACCTCGAGTGTACCGAGAGTGTACCTGTGATACCATGTTGGCTGATCACGCACGTACACACAGCCGTCACCGTCTACGTACAAACGTATCGTATACCGTGTTTTTCTTCGCTCATTTCTTCCTTCCTCTTCTTTGTATCTAGCTACCTGCTCTTCTTCCTACACCCTGTGTTCTTCCTGCCACGTACGTCTGTATCCAGCGTTGCTGTTTCTCCTTGCACTCTACTTTCTACTCAGCATGATTAGACTTACTCCACCTCCTCTGAGAAAATGTCAATCTGCGAGGGTTCTCGATGGTGTTCGGTACAATCGCAGATTGAAAAGAAGGTCGTAAACGTACATGTTCGGTATCAACGAAAGAACTTGAGTACTTTATTGACGAAAAAGACAAAGGGGACAATGGTATAACGCGAACACTACGCGCTACGGGCAAACAATTTTCTGAATGTGTGTCTTTATGGGAGTGGTCACTTTCATCCGACGAAGGCAAACAAAAAAGCTTTTCTTTCCGTTAACGTTGATTCGACCGAGATATTATCAACGAAACGGTTTACCTGTGTATCGATAATGGGAAAGCCGAAAGAACGTATACACGGTCGTATGAACGATAGTAGCGCAGACGTGCACGTCTCTCTGTCTCTCTCTCTCTTTCGTATATTTGTGTGCAATCGATGTTTTGTAATGGGACGCCCTGTCGGATTTACTGCTATTATTTTTTAATTACATTTCGTCGATCGCATTTGTAACTGCTCTCCCTCGAAATCTGGTTATACTTTTGTAAGGGAAATCTCGTTCCAGCGGTGTGCCGTGGAACACGGTTTTAATTTTCATAAAATTCAATACTCCCATGTTTTCTACCGACACAATGTCTGTTAATACCGTGTATGATACACGTTTCTGGCTGGAGCTGAGTGGGGCAAAGGGAAGTAGCGCGCGGATGCAGAACCGCAACCTGGTTCTACAATCCCGGAAATCAAAACCGACCATTTCTCGTGGTCAATTATAATGTGTGAACGCCGTTAATGTTAAATTTATCGATAATGATCGATAATTTGTACAATTTGAGGGGATCTCAGCCATCGATAATATCAATTATACGTCACTGATTGATGCGTATTGTGTAAGTCGATTATTCGTGGCTGCGAGAAGAAGGTTGTGCAAGCAGGTTATATATAATATGTCCAACACGTTGTACGAAGGCTGTTAATTTATAAAGAAAAGCAAGCACAGTGTTGCTAGAAACAGCGAAAAGTAAAAGTCACTAAAAGTGTGACGAAATAATTTGTATCGATATTATAATTTTAATATAATATATTTTACTTCATATAGAAGATTTATTTATATAACATATTTCTCATGCTAAAGATCTGGCTGTTGCTAAAATTTTTGGAAAGTGTCAAACACTCCCCTTCGTTATCGTTAATTTTATCTCCCTGTGGGATATGACGATTTCGAACAAGTGCAAAGAATTTGAGATATTCGTTAGCAAGATGCGAAACACATCTTCGTCTCTTGGAGAGAATTTAAGGATTTAACACGTAATTCAGTTAAGTTGCGTTGGATGCAATTGCGTTATCGCTTCGCTGAAAAGACCTCTCGGGCAGCGATTTTCATTCCGGTCGTTTAGCAGAAGAGGGAAACAACGAGAGAAGAGAACGAAAGGGGAAAATGAAAAAGAAAAAAAAAAAAAGAAAAAGAAAGAACAGAGAATAGAAAGGAGATGTAGGCCTGGTCGTTCAACGAAGGTTTCGCTCCGAAGGTGAAACGTTTTTGTGAATTCGAATTGAAGTTCCTCCAAGCGACTGCGCCCCTACTCTTCCTCGGCCATAATCGTACCACATCGAATACACGTTGCTCTATTCTTTCTGCCTTCCGTCCCTCTTGTTCTTCTCGGCGCAGGCACGACGCGACGAAAACCAATTCGTGACAGACATCCTGCAGGGAGACAACGTCTTTTCGTGTATCCACGTAGCCCGTCAAAATGCGAAGTCGTCGTCGTCGTCGTCGTCGTCGTCGTCGTTGGTTACGCAGACAGAAGCACGATGTAACGAGGCGCTACGCGACGCGGTTTCCACGACATTTCGTCGCGAGCTGTGTATTTGGTTTGGAATTTATTTTATTTATCATAGCTGCCTCTCCGTGGGCTCTGCGTCGCGCCATCTTCTTCCGATACGCGTGTACAGCAGTTGCTGGAAATAAAGAAAGGGAAAGGAGATGCGCCGTGAACGAAAAAGAGGAGAACAGTTCCTCCCGTGAGACCCGAGGCGTCTCATTAGGCGCGATTCAATGTACCACACTCCGTCAGATCCCTGCCTTCCAGATTGTTCCATTTTCCTTCATACATATTTAAATTATTGAAATTGCAGCATTACCATATTCTATTGATTTATCGATGCCTCTTCTCGGTTCTTTCTTTCTTTTTTTCTTCTTCCTTCCTTTCTTTCTCGCGTCCTTTCTTTATCTCCCCCCTTTCCTCCCCATTCTTTCTGTTTTCTCGTTTCGGGCTTCATTTTTCTTTCATAGCGTCGTTACAATTACTTTTAACTGGCAAACAGTACGTTGAAATTAAATACGCCAAAGTCGTTCGATTAAATACGAATCTCGAGATACGTATGTATAGAATATGTACGTAATAGTGTGTTGCTGAAATTAAACTGGTCAAGTTTAAACCGTTCATTGTTTTGATTATATCATTTCTATTATAGATTACCGTCAATTCCATGAAACATATCACGTTGCAGTGATTGACAATAAAGCTGACAATGAATTAAAAATTTTATTTCTCGATTACAATTATCGACATCCATGGAAATGTTCAGACTTCAAATATTTTAGTTGTTCCACCTCATTTTCCTTTTCAGAAAGTTTCATTCTGTCATTAAAACAAGAAATCAATGATTAAAGCTCGAAAAAGATTTTTAATTATTTTACTTGAAAGACTTTAGAGATTTTTTCCAGATTTGTAAATATAATTGTCCTCAGTTTTGTTCATGGTGCTTAGAATTTAAACTAAACTAAATAAATGGTGTTTGCATTGGGTTAGATTTATTATGGGGTGGAAGTGCAGTGAGAGGGGCTGAGCCTTTCCCTCGTCCATGCTTTTACTCAGAACGTGTTAACGTTGACATGTTAAAAGATTATTGGAATTTGCGATATACTGTATTATAAATATGGACTCGTAAAGAAATATCAAACAAAAAAAGCCAATATTTCAGAATTAACGGCAAAATGAAAAAAAAAAAAACAAGACAAAAACAAACGAATAAATTAAGTTGGAAAAAATGTGATGTTTTTACTTATTTCAAAGATATAAACATGAATTTTAAATTCAAAAAATTACATGAACTATGCTGGTTTCTTGGATTCCTTCGACTGATTTCTCGCTGATGAACTAAAGCTTCTTAAACGAAAAACAAAGTGAAACAGACAAAATTCACGAAATTAAATTTTGCCAAATTTTTTCGTCCCTTTGAACTACTTCACAGAATGACGTGAAAATTCCCATGCTTACAGTGTCATATCATAATCTTTATGTCATTCTGTCGCCTTTAAACTGCTACACAAAGATCACGATCGATTGTCAGAGTAGTAAAAAAGGAAAGTTATTAAAAGAAGACATCGATATTACAGTGTTATCATGTAACCAGAAATTCTGGAGCTTTAACGACATTATTTCCGTTCTAATGACCAGGGTAACCAGAAATTCTCACGGAACGCTCTTGGCCGGTAGTTTACAACTTTACAACCTATAAAGCCATGCCCGTGGAGGTGTTTGGGTCAATCCGGCCCCTGTCGACGGTTTGAAAACCCTCTTGCTCGCGCACTCCCACTCCATTTCCCTTGATTCGACCTGAGTCTGGCTCGGCGCTCCCACGTTGCACCCTTCAAACAGAAGCAAACTAGCAACACCGATCGACGACAGATCGAACAAACAACTTTACGCCAATTTTATGGACTCTGATATTGCATTCAGAGTCGCGATAGCGCACGCCACCGGCCACCTGGCAACGATCGACAATGTGGATGTTATAACCCTGCTGAGAAAATATTGGACTATGACGTTCACGGACACGTATATAACAGAATCTTTGAAAGTGGTTAAAGGAACAAACGAACAAATAAACTATTTATAGATGTGGAGAGTTTGAATTTATGGCTAAGCAACGTGACGTGTAACATATCGTGTTATTTTCTATTTTACTAGGCTCGGTTCCGTCTGTCTGTATGTATCAAAGAGAAAATTACGATTCCACGTATTTTCTGGATATTTTCGACATTAAGGTACAGTAAAACTCCGTTTATATAAACTTGTCGGCTTGAATAGAATAGTTCTTATAATTGGAGTTCGTGTAATAGGAGCTCACTGATTCACCCCTCTACTAATGATTTCTCGTTTGTATAAAAGGAGTTCAGAATCAGATAAGTGGATTCAACCAACGAAAGCATTGACCGAAATTCCGTTCGAATAAACGGAGTTAATATAAACGGAATTCTACTTATAAAGATTTGGAAATCTGGGAAAAAAAATCTTCCATTTAAATATGCCTGTTTTCTGTATTTATGTCGCTTTTGGGGAAATATTGTAAAGACATTGGTTTTGAATCTTTTGCCAATAGCTAAAGGAACTCGAGTAAAAACTGTTTCATCCTCTGCTTTAATTACATTTTCTTATTGGATTCATTTGGCGTAACTGCACATGCAAAAGCAATTTCTGTAAATAAGCAGGAATTGCTTCGATGTAAGGTAATTTCGCCGTCGTTAAAGCGGCCGAACGTTTGTTTTTCTCGGCCGAAGGAGGCTCCCTCTTTCAGTGAGGAACGCATTCGCATGCTCCATGCGAGTTTTAACTGCGTTTCTAGACGTGACCCAGGTGCCCTCTACTCGAAAGTCATTCGGCAGTATAGACTTTACTAGCAATAAAGCCAATGACGGGACTCGTGTCCAGTCGAATGCGTAAATCGTGCATTTACCCGAGCCAGCCAGTGCTCTGGCCCATGGTACAACGACCCTCCAGCAGCCGATCGGTCTGACATCCGTCACGATTTCGCCGCACGAACGTTCGAAATTAACGGGTTCAAAGGCACCCAAACAGTAGCAATTCTACTGAAATTGTATGCGCCTGCGTAACAATCTGTCTCGCCTACTGTTACGTTACCATGAAGTTCTGAATTGATAGCAAACTGTTGAAAATTTGCTCGTGAGTCTGTTCACCTAGTCCGCTCGAATGTAGAATTATCGCCTTAACAGTGTTGACAAAAGCAATTAAGAAACGTAACATCACAACAATGTTGAACAAAGTAATCAATAAACAGCGTTGAAATATTTTACGAAAAATGTGTTTGTGTCGAATTCTTTTGAAATCTTGCATCGCATGTTTGTGTAGTTAAATTTTTACCTTTGTGATTATATTTATTTTTCAAAACGAAATAAACTCTGCTTGTAAAAATTTCAGAGAAGTCTATGCAATTGGCTACTGGCCGCTCAATGGCTACGTATTTGGTCTGGAGCGTACGGAATTGTTCACATAAAACACACTCATTCATACATCATTCATACATACCTTGATAGTAGGTTCCAAATGCACAGATTCCTTTCAGTCATTCAATCTTTTACCTTTCAATCTGTTTCGCTTACTTAATCCTCAATCATCCCTTGTAACAGTTTGACACATTTCTGTTGAAAATAATTACATTGTATTTCGCGTATTATTTTACCTGAAGATACGCACTGTGACATCTAATTTTAGAACATATTTGACATATATTAGAGTAGATAATATCAGTTTGATACATTGCCGTGCAATTATTGTACCGCAGTTATGCATTCAATCGAATATATAACCTTATAAAATTCTTGAGAATTTTGCTGAGAGTTTCAATAAACTTACACGTTTTTAATTATTTACACTCTATATGAAGTCAAATGATATGAACAACAAAAAAAAAAATGCATAGTTACCTATTTCATACATACAATATTTGTTCATAACAAAGCGTTTAATATCAAATTTTATGTAACATTTTTTTCTTCTTTTTATGTATAAATTAAACTCTCGCAATTTAAGTTCACGATACCCTGGGCATCTATAATTTTGATTTCATGTGTTTAGTGTCAAGCAAAGAGGAAGCTCCTTGAATGCTGCAAGAATCCAAAATAAATGATTGCAACGTTAGACATAACTAAAAAAGATAAGATAATCGATATAAAATTGAACCCTTATAAGCTTTATTTACTCACAGTGAATACGTGAGTAGAAATTGAACTTATTTATTATTAATAAAAAAGAACTTGCAAATTCAACTATTTTTCTTTACATCAAAATTGATATCATGAGATCGTCATGAAATTCATAAATCGTTTCGTACCAATTAACAATAAAAGTTATCTTACATTATCCTAATTAGCTATTTCTGTTGATCTATCATTTCCATATAGAGAGTTGAAAACATTTATTTAATACAGACACACGTTCGTGCGATGTAACTTTGAAGTGGGATGTACTTTACGCGCTCATAGATTTACTTTATCAATCGCGATATTTTGAAAGTGTAATTTCCATTTTATACTTAGAAATTGTCTCCAACCACCGGGAATGATTCGCGTTATTTACGTTAGTTTTCAACTTATGCCATTGAATTCCAAGCTTTAGCATGGGAGCACAACCGTTTACATGCGTATTACCTTCTTTTATACACGCGTTACCTCCTTGTACCAGGCGCAGGTGTGGCTTACGAGGCTCACTTTCGTTCGACGGAACGTCGAAGTTTCGGCTTACGCGCGAGACCACGATCTCAAATGGGGCGGCGCCGCTGATTTCTTCCCTTGTAAACACGCACGTTGCGCAGAAAGGGACGAAACTCGCGGAACAATATCCAACGGATCTTAAAAAATTTTTTCCCCACCCGATCGATCTCAGCGTGGAATTTGTATGCCTTGTACGTTGGCTAGAACGTACTGGTAACTTAACAGCGTTACTAGAGAGAGAGGGGGGGGGAAGAGGGGGGAGGGAGGAAAAAAAACATGGACATGTAACGAAACGAAATTTTGTACGAACTACTCTCGGGAGTCAGAAACGGGGACGCCCGATGGTCAGCCGGTTTTATACGAACCGTCGAGTTTTCTCGAAATTGATTTTTCCTGGCAGCTATGGTTGCTCCACGTGTTCTCTCGCCTCTCGGGCAAAGTTAGTTTTATGTCATGGTCCCGCGCTGAATTTCCAGAAAAGGTTGTAAATCGAATAATGAAAACGTCAGAACTTCCCTGTGTTGGTACACCGCAATCATTTGTACCTACGTTTTAGCCGTGGAATCGCAGTTTGAAAGCTGCGCTGTGTCGCGGCGAGAAAAATACACGAAAATAGTTTCCGTAATTTTCTCATTCAAACGAACGACGTTCAAGCCCGTGTGCCGTGCGCAACTATCGTGCAAGGTCGCGTTGAAACAAATTAGGAGACATCATTCTTAAAGTCCGAATGTTCCCCGCACGTTCCTCGCAAACTGTACGAAACGTACGTACCTCTTAACTGGCCGCATAACGGAGAGCTTGAGAGTAGAAAAGGGAAGACGGAATTCAAATACGCTGCGGATTCCATTGCTTTTTGTTCCTTCTGTCAGATGCACGGCCGGTTCAACGGATCGGTAATTCAAAGCGGACAGATATACAACCGCTATCAGAAATCGCATAGTCGACCAATGTTTTTCCAGTTGGGGATTCGAAAAGCGGTGTGTAAGTCGGGGAAGAAATGGGGTGAAAAAAAGGCGGAGAACGGACGGCGTTGCCGGCCAGTACGATATTTAGGGTGCGGCGATAATTCATAGTGTCTGCCGTTGGGTGTACACACGAGTCACGTGACCTTTGTACGGCCTTGCTGGCGCAGATGCGCGAAAGGATACAGGAGGCTGGCGTACACACAGGGTTGGTGTGCACCGAAGGAACGAGAGCACGAGGGCTCCACTGAAACGAGATAGAATTGTTCATCCATAAATTCGTGCTGCTTGGCGGAAACATTTTCCGTTGTTCTTTCTCGCGCCATCCCTCTGACTCTCCCTCTCTCTCATTCTTTTTTCCCTCTGTCCCCGAGCCGTTTCTTTTTTTTTTTTTTTTTTTTTTTCTTTTTTTTCACCAATGGAAAGCAGAGCTTCGGTGAAATACGAGCACGATGTCGGTCCCGCAAGCAGCTTGTCTCGCAATCGCTGTTTTGTTAATTGAATTCCCTGTCTCGAACGGTTTCACATTGATGCGCAACACGGACAGAACTCGAGGGAAAAAATGCACGCGAGGTCGCGGTGTACTTATATTACAGTTCCGGCTACGGTCGTTAAACATCAAAGTTCCCAACTTTCGATTCTTGCAGCGTTGAACTACGAAAAAATAATCCAAATCGAAAAGAAAGCGAGGTGCTGAATATTTATTTTACGTAAGCAACGTATATGAATAAAAATTTTTCCGACTTTATCCACATTGTGTGATTTGTTACTGATATCAGCGAGTGTCATTTCTGTATATTCTGGTATATTTCCTAACATTTTTTTTTTCTTTTTTGACATGTCACCTTTGAATCCTGAGATTGATGTGCACGATGTTGATGCGATTCGAGCGACTGAAGATTCGTATTTCGAGGATTCTTATTTGTAAGCTCGGGGCCATAATGACGCCTACGCACAGGATCAGGATCAGAATCCCATAAGGAGATAGGCGAGGCGGAAGTCGGTTTTCCCGCAGGAAAGTATCCCCGTAGGGGGTGCTCATCGAAGCTGACCGTTATCCAGATCGTCGGCTATCGGAATAGCAATAATAATCAATTGTCCATGTAGAGGTTTCGACAAGTTACACGATCGGGAAGTAACCGAAATCAATTCACCGGACGTGTCCGGTGGGCGGCGAGCGCGTCCACCTGCATCTCGAAATGTTGGACACAAGACGGAGAAGGGAAATCGAGCAAGGGTTAGCCAGAGAGAGCGTAGATGAAAGTGTGAGATAGGCGGGCAACGCGGACGGTATGAGAAGGGTGAAAAGGGACATCGGTACAGTGTGGCTCGTAAAATGCATCTGCCCTCCCGTCCACCACCGGCAACGGGTTTTATTGTGTTGTGTTCCGACACTTCTGCCTCCGCGACTCGCCCGATTTCCTCCTCTTTCCCTTGTCCTTCGCCACGGGTTTGCCCTCACCTATCGGACCCACGAAAAAAACAACAACGCCAACTGATTTATAGCCCCTCGTACACTCGTTAAACTGATTCGATAGATTTTACTGCGCTTACGTCGATTTCTTCCCCTTCCCCCCCTCCCCCCGTCCCGCAACGCCACCCCTATCGCTCGTTCCGACTTTTTCTCTCATCATCGGCTGACTCTGTCTTTCCCTCTGTCTTCGCTGGTCTGTCGCTTTTAATCTCGTATCCTTTTCTCTTTTTTCGCTTCGGTCCACCCGAGGTTTACAGGCAGGCTTACATCGTTCAGCCGGGCTTACACGTGCCGTCGGCATTCCGAGCAAAGGCATTATTGCACGTTGCGATCTGTGCTGCGGTCCTTGCCCATTTCGACTTAAGCCTCCCTCGACATTCCTCTCTCTCTCTCT
>CAJDYZ010011344.1:6813-27361 GCA_903986555.1 Heterotrigona itama
CTATGCACACGAAATAATCAAATTTTCATTTGCAAGAAAAACTAATTAAGAACACGTTAATTAAGAATTTTTGCAGTTTCATTTTCAGCTTTCTACTTGTATTTCTATTTATCCATTTAAACTACGAAATGCATATAGATTTGCAATCTCTATTCAATAGATCCTGGCACCGATTCGAACAATATTTAATTTTTGCCGAATTTGAAATTCGAATTAATTCATGATCCTTTGTAGCTATATCTATTTAATTGGAATATCAACATTCTTCCTGTATATATTTTATAGTGTTTGTACTTCAAAATGCAATTATTGCAAACAATTGTATCATACATGCTATACAAATAAAGAAATACTGCATGTAAATAATGCATATAAAGTTCTATGCTTCATCACAAATAAAGCAGAACCTGCCTAAATCGATATGGCAGGATGTGATATGAAAATGGCTTGGAAGTCAGGTGACCTCCGAAACATTGGACACGAAAAACCGTTGGATGTATGTATCTATTCTAGTTATTTAATGCTGTAATTTATTCTATAACTTATTCGTAGTACTTTTTTTATTCAAATCATTATATAGGCTACATGAATTGAACCTCAGACCTGAACGTAAAAATCATGAAAAATCATTAAAAATGTTATGATTTATTGCATCTGTGCTAATAATACAGAGAGGTTAGTAGCCATAGATGAATGAAAGTGACAATCTATCGTGCATATAATTTATTTAGAAATATTCAACGACTCAAACAGAAGAAAGAACAAAAAATAAGAATATATTTCATCAAATAATTATTAGTTTATAACATATTCTAAGATAACCAGATACAACTGAATGTATCCGCAACGATTAAAATAAAAAGGAAAGCGAAGACATAATACATGAGATCTTAACAGAGAATTATAAAATATTGAAATCCAGTTTGTTCGATTTTTCCTACATTTTGTCAAATGACTGTGGATGGTACTAACAGCAACGAACAAGTTATTCTTGTAACAGGTGGTTATGATCATACTATCAAAATATGGCAACCACACACAGGGGTTTGTCAACGTACTGCAGAACATACAGATTCGGTAATTCTCACATATATATATATATATATATATATATATATATATATATATTTTATGTAAAACTTAATACTTTTCTTCTAAAATTTTATCATTTTTAGCAAGTCAATGCCTTAGACATAACTCCAGACAAATATTTAATAGCTGCTGCCGGATATCAACATATAAGGATGTATGACTTAGTTTCAAACAATCCAAATCCAATCATTAATTATGAAGGAGTATCAAAGAATATTACAGGCTTGGGATTTCAGGTATTTATCATTATATTTTGACCATGTACCATGGTGTACAAGTTTCAAGTTTTTCAAGTTTATTTTTATGGTAGTATAGCAACATTTATTATAAAATTATTAATATAATTTATCATATTTAGGAGGAGGGTAAATGGATGTATACTGGAGGAGAAGACTGTTCAGCAAGAATCTGGGATCTCAGGCAAATACAAATAGGATTTAGATACCATGTTAATTGTTTACTACAAAAATATAAGAATAATAAATAAGTAATGGTGATAACGATAATGGTAACAATGGGTCATAATAACAGGAACAATAACAATGTTGTAGATCAAGCAGCTTTCAATGCCAAAGAATATTTCAAGTGTCAGCTCCTGTAAACTGTGTTTGTCTGCATCCAAATCAAGCAGAACTTATTGTTGGTGATCAAAGTGGTGTTATACATTTATGGGATCTACGTTCAGATCATAATGAGCAACTGGTACGAAATGAGAATAGTTGTTTTTTTTTATAGTAATTTTTTTTATAGCAATGTACTGACTTCAATTGCACATGTACTTATTCAAACAATTGCTTTGTATGTATAGATACCAGAGGCTGAAGCGTCTGTGCAAGATGTTGCGATTGACCAAGATGGTACATATATGGCAGCAGTAAATAACAAAGGCCACTGCTACATTTGGACACTTACTGGGGGTGTAGGTGATGAACCTACCCGTCTTAATCCTCGTCACAAACTTGCAGCACACAAACGTTATGCACTTCGATGCAAATTTAGCCCTGATTCTACGTAAGTATAACTCATTAAATACATAACAAAATGTAATTAAGATATGATTAAACAATCATGTAATATCATGTGTCATTTATTGTGATTCATGGTCTATTTTGTTCAGACTTTTAGTGACTACGTCTGCTGACCAAACTGCGCGTGTTTGGAAAACCACAGATTTTTCGGAGGTACAAATACTTCAACATGAGGCAAAACGATGGGTCTGGGATGCTGCATTTAGTGCAGATTCACAATACATATTTACTGGTAACAACATATTTTCTTTTTTATATTTTATTATCATGTTTCATGGATTTAATTTCAACAATTTCCTTTAATTTAGCTTCATCCGATGGTGTTGCAAGATTATGGAATGTATCAACAGGAGCAGTAGAACGAGAATATCAGGGTCATCAAAAAGCAGTTACTGCTCTTGCATTTCGTGACGAGGTACTTTCTGCTTCTTAAATGAATTGTACATTTGTTTAAATTTTTGAATAAAATATTGTTTTCATGAACACAATATTTTTGAATAATAAAAAATATCGTTTTGGCTTGTAATTTATATTAAATTATGTAATTCGTGCTTTGTTGTCTTTTTTTTTATTTGTGCCTTTTTTCCCCGCTATTTTTCCAATTACTATTTCGATTTTATTATGTACGATCTTACACAATATAACCATTCCCATTTGAGATCTTAAAATAAATTTGCACATTCTCAAGCGTATACGTAAATCACAACATGACTTTTAAGTATCTACATAACATTAATTTTATCTTTCGATATGATAATAAGTATGATAACGATAAGATAAAACTGTAATTACAATCTGGGAAATAAAACAGAAGAAAAAATAATTTTCTTAAGATTCCAATTTAGGAAAATAATATATATATTTTCCATTTAACCACTGGAATCTTCATTCTTTTAGTTTATCCTTCATAATTATAGTTTAAGTACTTTAAATTAAAGGCAATTTTTCTACTTCACCCATTTCTGTAAAAGTTTCGTCATCCATTGTATAACTTAACATGAACTTTAATGATACTGGTTCCTAGAAAATAGATCACATCAAAATTATTATTCGAAATACAAAAGAAATAATTTCATTGTCTTACCTTTGTAGGATTTGCAATTAGCATAATTTGAGTAATTGCTGATGGTGGTAAGAATGGATTGTGAGCAGGCAGTCCTGTTCCAGAAGGTGGCTGAAGTCTACATTTACATTTCTGAAAGCAAAATATTGTCAAGATTTTCAAATATTATAATTCAATCCATTGAATTATAATAGTTAACTAGTTGCATTAAGAATAACAATAATGAATCGCAAATTAAATAAATATTTAAAACATACTTTTGGCACCACTGCTTGAAACAAGTAATCGGTAAGTGGCTTCGAATTCTTACTCATTGTCGTAATTACTACAACAAACACATCTTCCCTTGGATTATCCCGAGCAAAATGGAGTACAACGGATATTCCGTTTTTCTCTTCGATTACTGTCATAGGTGGATTAATACCTATCGAACCAAGAATTTTTTTAAATCGCATATATTTTATTAGGTATCCGACTAGTTTACTATAGTTTTAATAGTTTACTACATCGCACTTAATCTTCAAAAATACTTTAAATAAAAATACTACACTTATAAAGAGAATTAAACAAAGAACTTATAAAGAGAAATAAACAAAGAACGAAAGTTACCTGGTTTAATATCTTGAAGGCTGATATTAATGTCCGTCAATGATTTAATCTCAAGTTCTGGAATAACTGAGTTTTCCGTTGATGGTGCTACTGAAATGGCATCCCATGCGCTTGATCGGTTTGCTTTCTCATTCATGTTACATTCGCTATTGTTTTGAGAATGTGTATCATCATGAGATGGAACATTATCGTTTGACTTAAAACAAATATCAGACACTTTGTCGTTTTTTACACTTGTCTCCAATAGATTAGAAAAGTGTGAAGAACTGCCACTACGGGGGAAGGTTGTTGAAACGTAACATTCTGGTAGAGGTTTGATATTTGGTGGACGATTTATACTTTGTTTACTATGAGGATTAAAAATAAAAAACAAAAAAAAAACGGCGTAACTGTATATAATGAAACTGTGTAAAAAATATGATAACTACGTTTTACCAACCTTCCTGACTTCAAACTTGAATTCGGTACTATGCCTGATAAACTTTGTTTAAGTAAAGTCTCTCCCAATTCGTTCAATTCCTCCAGTGCTTTTGCTTTACTGTCAATTTTCTTTTCAGATGTGTTGATTAATTCATCTGAAAATGGAACGTTACTCACCATTTGTTCGTTTATTTAATTGGTCAAATTCATTACTAAAAATATTTGACTTTTTCAATAAATCAGCGCTATTCGATCGACAGAGCATAGGTATCAGGCATTTTATGTTCACGGACCTTTTTTATTTTTAGGTAAAACATTGAGTGGCTGCATAACTGAATCAGTCATTAAGAGATTTGCGTCAGAAACTGAAGAAATTTTGGACTTTTCGGACTTTCCTAATGAACTGAAGATATCTCCTAAAACTTCCATATCTGATTGATGATTTGTCATCATTGCATTGTAACTTGCATTTACACCATCGCTTTCAAGAGAAATATTCTCCGTTGGAGAAGATAAATCTAATAAATACGGACTATTGTCGGAGTCTGTTTTAGGCTTTGAGTCCGCTTTAGGCTTTACACATTTACCATGGACTGTCACAGCAGTATACTTCTCAAATACTTGTTCCAATTCATCACTTGCAGCAAGTACATCACCTAACATGGATTGTTTAATTTTACTTAAAATTAACTTCTTATGAAATATATATATTTAGTTATAATATTAATTTATTACAACTAAATGAGATTAGTATTAATAACTCATTAAATTAAAGAATTTTGGTAAAGTACTTACCAAGCATTCCTTCATTATCTTGATAAGTTTCATTCGCTAATCTAAGCACAGTGGGTTTTAATCGTTCACAAGCTTGATATAACTCTTTCATTAATTCAAGATCTTCCGTACTAGTTTCATTACAATTATATGAATCTAACATTTCTGATAATAACTTTGCATTATTATGAACAGATTCCAACTCCATTATCCTACGCGAGTTTAATTGTACTCTTCTTTCATCCTACAAAATAGTAATTAATATATCTTGCAGAATTCTATAGTATTTCAAATATTGTTTACTTACCTCTCTCACCATAGTTTTAATTAATCTATTTGCAGCTTGCAAGTCATCAGGATTTTTACTTCGTAATAATTTTTGCAATAACTTGGATTTCTCTTCATCGTCAAATATTGTACTTTTAGCTTTCAAAGTTTTCAATCCCTCATCTTGGGTATTATTTAGAGACATGGAATTATCCTAAATATACATACAATTTCCATATTTAAAAAAAAAATAAACAAAAGAAATCTGAATTATCTGTTAAAAATAACATATAAAATTTACCTCTATACCCTGTTTCCTTAACATTTCATAAGCTTCTTTAATTTTTAATTCCTTTGGATATTCTCTTGTCCATGTATGTAACAATTGTAATACCTTTTGACGCACCATGGCTGGTGTTTTGTCACCTAAATACTTTGGCGAAACTAGACGAATCATTTCATTTAAAAAACGAAATTTACCCACTTCTGCATGAAAAGATGACCCACATCTTCTCATACATGTATCCAATAACTGTAAAAAAATGAAGAACTAAAAACATTATACTTTTTCATTAAATTTATATTTATTCAATATATATGTTGATTTACTAATCAGAGATTATCTTTTAATTTATGTTTATTTTCAAAAAATATCATTATCAATTGTTAAACAACAAGCAATAAATGAAACAATAAAAATAAACTGATTTTTGCTTCATGTATGTATATATATCTATACATATCTTTTCTTTGAAATAAAGCAATGATGTAAGTTTAAAATTAAATTCATTATTAAACAGAAATTGGACAAAGAAACTTACAGCAAGAGCTTGAAGTGCTTCAGTCTCATTAGATGATTGAATACGTAATGCTAATAATTTAGTGCCGATTTGAATACCTTCTGATTCTTTGATAAGCATCACACAGAACGCTTCAGTCGCAGCTATATCAGGGTTTTGATTTTGTGGATTTGTTACCCTTTCTACAAAAAGAAAAGGAAAATATATTCAACAGCCTAACTAAAATGGACAAAATTTTCTTGATTATAAATATTTATAGACGGATGAATTTACAAATGAACATATCGAGTTTCAACTTACGTATCAGGGCTTCTAAACTTGTAGTAACAACATCCATTTCTACAGTTTCCTTTAAATTTCTTCAAATTCACACGTTTTAGGTTACATGTGTTCATTTGACAGCCAATACGAACAAAACTTTTAAAGATACCATTTTGATTTTTTCGTCGCAAACCAGGCAATATCCTTCAAATTAAATGTAATGTTCTTTGATAAAAAAAAGATTACACATTTACAATTGGTATCTTTTATATTTTAATTTCTCTACTGTGGTTACGTTAAAACATTAAAAAAAACTTTTGAGGCAAACAGCTGTTTGCAATGTAATTCACCGTAGAATTCTATTCGTGGTTCTTCTAAAACTGACATGAGAGGCGCTATAATAAATGTTGCTTTATCGCGCGCAATGTTAAAAATGAAAAGAAATTTTATTTAATATCTCGATTTTGTTGTCAAAAAAAAAAAAATATATATATATATACAGCGAAGAAGAGATTAAAAATATTTACAATAATAAAAACGAAATGTAACATTACAAATTCTTCATACATGTAACAATAGTTTTATCGTATTTCTAAATAATTTAACAGTTGGTTGACTTTCAGTTTATATATTTTTTTTCTTTCTTTAAAATAAACAACAAACAATAAAATATAAGTTTAATAATAATGATTATTTAAGTTCTATAATTTTATTTTTTTGTAATACAATTATAATTCTATTAAATATTAGTTTAAAAAAAAATAGAATTAAACCTACAAAAAAAGAAAAAAAAATAAACGTATTACATTCATTTATTTGTGAAGTATAATGAAGTAAATAACGTGGAAAAATTTTTCTTATAATAAAATGTTATTATCTAGCGTGAGAAAGAGAACAAGAGAGAGATTATATTTATTTTAACGATTTAGATTTCTAAATTTCATCTGAAGTTCAAAACGTCGATTTGTTCTTACACCCTTCAAAATAGCTCTGTTCTGTTCTTTGTTTCTGTAATAAAAAAAATATACAAAAAATATTAGCATATTATCCTACACTTCATCGTTTTTATAATTTTTATAACTTTACTTTGTCGAATGTAGTAAAGTATTATTCTTCTTTCTTAAAACATGCTCAACAGCTTCGTGTTTTCTTATTTTGAATCCAAATCGATTGTAAGAATTTTCATTCAACTTCTTAGATAGCTGATTTTCTCCCTGTGAATTCAATCTTTCCTTCTCTGAATTGTACTTTTTCTTGAATGCGACTAAAATATAATATATTTAAATATATTTAAAAATATATATATATGTGTATATGTAAAACTTATTTACGAATATGAATATATTACTCATTTCAGTATGTCTGTCTTTCACTCGTTTTTTTGCATCAACAATCGATTCTGACTTGGCAAACAATTTTTTATGAATTTTAGCAAAATTTGGAACTTTCTTCGTTGTAGAGGGCATTGAATCTATAATAGATGCCAGATATTTATATTCTTTCATTATATATTTCAATTGATCTATAATGTTGCATAATAATAAAGAAGTATCTTAAATGAATAATAATAATAATAATAAAGAAGTCTCTTAAGAATATTCTTATAATCTAATAATAATAAAGTCTCTTAAAAATGTTCTTTATAATATATTGATAAATTATCTACAATTTTGATGTGAGACATGAATACAACACTTATATTAGTAAAAAATAATTTGCAATAAGGAGTAAATAAATTAATAGCAGGAATAATTTTACCTTTAATGGAATTTGATTTCATACGAATTGGTGACCCTAAAATATTCTTTTTTGAACTATTTTTAGGCGTGAGAGTCGCAAGATTATTAATTTGCTTTTTTTCATTGTAACTTGTACGAGGTGGAGAATTATATTCGTAATTTTTATCTGACAAACGAGTTGCAAAACGTACTCTAGAATTCTTGATCGTTACCCTTTGATCAAAATTTTCTTTTTTGGCATTTCGTTCTTCGTGCAACCTTTTCCGTAAATTTGGAGTTTTAGGCTCAACAAGTTCATAGGTAGCATCTTTTTTCTTTACTTCCCGTTGATTTTCTTCTACCGTTAGTGTAATATTTGTTTGACTCTTGTTGAACTCAGAAGTTGTATTATTATTGAATGACGTTCTTTTTCTATCATCATGTTCTTTTTCTTTGGCATCATTAAGTGTTTCTTTGTCTTTTGGTGTAGAAGACAGAACAGGGGTAAAAGATACTGCATTTGCATTACCAAATTGATGCACTGTAACTATTTTATCATGCGGAGATTTTTCGTGAAAAAGGATTTCTTTACTCTTCTTACGATATGTAGTCTTTTTTTTATTATTGAATTTTAATGATTCTGGCGAATGATTAAATAAGGTATTAAATACTTTGGGATGGACGTTTATATTGCTATTTCTAAATTGATCATTTATACGTATACTTATCACAGATGATGATACAGAAGATGAAGATTTTATAATATTAGAAAGTCTTTGCAATAATACCATAGGTTTTTTTAACATAAATGTATTTTTTATTAGAATATCATTTGTATGACATTCATTCACAAATGTATTTTCATTTTTATTTAATTGTGACCTTCTGTTATTAGGTAGTTTTCTTAAGGCATACTTCATGATCAAAGATGTACTATTATAATGTTATATACTTTGATTATTATCAGACATACGTAATTTCAATTGGAATTTTTTACTGTAAAACAATCTGTTATTTTCTTTTATCTCGAAAAAGATAATGTACAAAAAGATAAATGTGTATATAAATTTAATAATTCTGTAACATGTAAATTGTTCTTAGTTCTTCTTGATTTGTAGTTTGATAATTTTTTCTTCTAAAACTTCTATTTGTATTTAAATTAATACAAAAAGAATATATTTGTTCAGTAAATTCTTTTACACATTTATTATCTGAAATCACAATTAAACAAAATTATCATATAATGATTAAATATTTGATAAATTACTACCATATAATAATTTATTTAACTTCTTTTATTTATGGGACAATTTTCAATTCTATAGATCAATGTACATATTATATATTATGTATAATTGTACTTCTAATTATTATGTTTCCTTTTTTACTTTTTGCAGAATCTTCTTTAACGTTTAATCAATTTTTTGTTGTTTAATTTTCATTATATGCTTATTGATAGATAATTGTACTTTGTATTCCACAAATATTAAACTAATATTGAATTAATAAAATATATAAATTATTTGATGTTGAATAGCACAGGATATTAAATTGTTCTATAATAAATGAGACAACTAAAAACAAGGTGATATTATATACAAATATAAAGTAAAATTTGTTAATCTAAAGCTTTGTATCTATGTGTGCAAGTTCTTCAATTACGTAGAATTATCAACAGATGTTTTAAGAGTAATAAACATGATTTACAATAATTAATTATCTTTCCAATGTTTTAGATTTTTTAATATGCAGATATTAAAAATTAGAGATAAAATAAAGAAAGAATATTTCACTGTGAGCTTGCAATTTAATTTAATACAAACCCACAGAATTTTCAAATTTAATCTTTTAGCAAAAAATATCTTATAATAAAAGATGTTATTCATCATTTAATTCATTTTAACACTTAGTGATAGATACAATCACTTAATTTCCCATTTATTATTCACAACCTATAAATGTTTTGATATGTCTTAACAAAAAATGATCAATATTATTACAAACAAAAAAATTCGTTATTTTTTGAATACCATACATATTATGTGTAATCAAAACTGAATGTAATTTAAACATACCTTTTTGTTTTGAACATACCATACATATGCATTTATGTATTTCTGTTATTATTTTTTAAAAAATATGTGTAACGAATGTATTATGTAAATGATAATCATATAACAAAATTAAATATATAAGATTTGTGTTAATATTTGTTGATCGACAAACATTAATCAACCAATCAACGTAGAACGATATTACAAGCCTTTAATTATTATTTATAACTGGAAACTACATTAAATAATTAAACCAATTAATTTATTTAGTCATAATAAAACATGTTGAAAATTATATATCTTTTATACACATTATTAAATCCAAGAAAACAATTATTTTCGTTTTTAACACTAAACATTCATCTCTGTATTTAATTCGTTTGAATTCTCAAGTACTTACGTTATGTCATGAATGCAATAATGGTATAGACCTAGTATTTCACGAAATTTAGTTGAATTTCGTTGAAAAAAAATTAACGGTTCCGTTGTGCCCTCTATGATTTAAAAAGATGATACATGTGCACTTACCCATACCATATCTTGTTTATGATACGTACTAATAGTTCTCGAAAATTTTTGAATAATTATTTTGGATTATTACACTTGACTAAAATGATTATTTAAATTCTTATAATTAAAGTTTAACCTTACAGTGTTAGAATTACTTGAGTATTGAATACCTATAAAAATTATTTGAATATATCTATATTCATATAAATCAAATATTATATAATATTATAACTAAATTGAAAATGTCACTTATGTAAAAAAGTATAATTGATTTTTATAAAAATGTCAATTGATGTATGATTTTATTCCAAAACGACTAGATTTGCAATGTTTTAAATCTCTTTTTCTTTCTCGCTCCCGTCTTTCTTTCTTTCTCTTCTATCCTCACTCTCTAATATTTTATGATGTTTCTCGTGTGACATGATATAGAAATGTAATGTAATTATTGATATAATATAATATTATATAAAAAGTTTATAGATTTATTAATTTCAGTTTAAACAATTAAGAAAATTTTGTTATTATTTAATTAATATTTATCATTATTGTCTTTTATATTTTGTTTTTTATGCTACAAATATAATTTCAATATAATGATAAAGAAACGTTTCAATATTATTAGTATTGTTAAACTAGTTGTTAAATTGACATTAGCAATCGTCTTTTAGTCATAGATGTAATAATGGATTGATTGTGATGATTGATATTTTGAAATATATAGATAAAATTGAGAAAGGATGCATATACATATGTACATGCAAACACATATGTATATAAGTACATGTTATAAATATTTGATATATTATAAAAATTAATCAGATTATTTTCATTGTATCTTTATTACAGATGACAAATTATTATGCTTATATTTTTTTCTTTACTTACAAACAATACATTGCTTATTTACATATGTGTAACTATAAGTAATGAGTAATTATTTATGTAATATTTATGTAAAAAAGAAAGAAAAATCACGATAATTATGTCTTGCAAAATAATATTGAAAGATAATATTATTAATAATATTAAAAAATAATATTTTATTTGATGTTTTACTCGTTGTTAGTTACCACAAAATTTACTATTTCATACATGTATATGATTTAAATATTTTAAGTTCATTATATATATTTATATACAGAATATTATAAAAAATAATTTTCTTTTCTAATATTTTCATCAACATCATTTTGTTATAAAGTACAGGAAAGATATCAAATTGGGATATCTTTTAATTATCACATAAAAAGATGCATTAAACATGGTGGCAGTGCTAACAGAGAACATTATTTGATCTCTTGAAATATTGTTCATGTTAAAGCACCAAGTTACTTAAATATGATCTATTAAAAAATTTATTTACATATTGTTTCTTTCCTTTTTTAAAAATATAACATGCTTATATCATTGTTCGATTGCATATAATGAAAATACATTTATATTAAAATTTGTTATTTTTTTTCAAAAGCACATATTGCACAAATAGAGAATAAGTGAAATACGTATAAAATGATTCAATACTAACATACTTTTTTAGGTATGACTTGTATCGTTCTATATCTTACGCTGCGATAGCGTTCCCTTTTTCATGGAAATTTCTGTTAACACCACAGAATAACTATCGTGTTTGATTACAGATTAATATGTTTGTTAAATAAATATAGATTTTGCTTTATCATGTACTTGTGCACACAGCTACGTGATTAGGAAATACATATACTGTACTCTTATCCATTTTCCCTATTCTATAGAATAAGAAGTTAGCAGTAGACATATATTTAGAAAATTAATTATGGAGTGACGATGAACTTAAGCACACTTGTTAAAGATGATAGTAGTAGTAATAATATTGTTATCAACAACTGTATTCGAGCAAAAGACAAATATATTACACACATACATACAAACACACATTCATTCATTGAAATTTATGGAATTTACCCAAATTAGTATGTTTTATTGTGTAGTAATTTAATGTTAATTTTTGACGTGATATTAAAGAGGGAAATAGAAAAAATAAATATAATTTACACTTGAAACATGATAAAAAATTCAAGTGTTTTAAAAATAAAAAACCTAGCTCGAAAAAGTAGTTTTCTTTGAGAGCACAGAACAGTGAAATGATTGTTATACATTACTTCGTTTTTTTTCATAATAAAATTTAAAAAAAAAATTTTTTCTAATATTTTCATATTTTAATTAGTTAATAAAGATATTTACTGAAATAAAATACGTAGATATCACGTACTTTTTCGAACATTTGAGAAACAGCAATATTGATCAATGTGTTTGGCAAATTAATAAATATAGTCGTATAATGTGCGCATCAAACATATACCAAACATACGTCAACATAGTGAACAGACATCAAAGATGAGTACAATATTGGAGCTAAATTATGTATCTCGTTTCGATGGTGGTATCAAATGATCCGGTAACTCTGCAGGTAGATCATAACCTTCAAGTTTTACATTAATTAAATGCATTGCTAAGGCAAATTCATCAGAATCCAAAAATCCATCTTTGTCGATATCAGATAATTTCCAAATTCTACCAAGTACATTATTTGGTAATTTCGATTTTACCATTTCCGATTTTGCCGCTGAAAATATGATTTCAAAAAGATATTAAAAGCAGAAAATTAAAAAAAAATTAAAATATCATATAATGCAAAGATATATCGTATTAAACTATATTTTATATGTATTTAAGTTTCGATCGCTTTATTTAAAATAAAAACGTGTTATTAATTCGAATTAATTGAATTTCAAATGTAAGAATAATATATTATATGTACTAAGATCTTACCCGCTCCTGAAATTTTTCCATCACATGGACCAAGCTTTTCGAATATCAAATTATATTTATATCTTTCCTTATTAACAATCCATTCTGGTTCACCTGCACCAGCATCGATACCTTCTCCTCGTTTATATCCAAATGGACTCACTTGATCTTCCACACCTTCGAATGCACCACCTATCATATAAAATATTATGCATAAAATTTGTATCATATTACTTAAATAATACAGAAGACAATAAAAAGACTGACTTTCATTAAGAATTTTCTTTCAAAATAATGTGTGGAAAATGAATAAGTAATGAAGGAGACAGTAATCACATTTATCTCCAAGTATGTACTTGATGTTTTATCATACTGAATTAAATGGTTTTTCAGAAACGTTTATTTACTACAAAGTAGTTCATTTAATGAAACATTCTAGAAAACATCTATTTACTATAAAATTACTCGATTATACAAACTAAAAAAATTAATAAATAGAATATAAACATTTGTGTATTTGTATTTCTAGCCTAGAATATATTTTTATGATATATTTTTATTCACATACAGATTATACAAGTAAAAGATATAAATACAAAATGATACCTTTAACAAGTGAGTCTGATGTTGTGCTGACTTCTTCATGAGGGATCATGGCCATGAGTTGGGCAATGTCTTTAACAAGCATATTATCGACTACTTCTAATAACTTAGGTTTCAAAGAATTAAATTTACTAAAATCATGGTGAGCTAAGGATTCTTGCATTTTTTTCAAGTCTGGAAAATCGCCAGGCGATATTTGTTGTTCCCTTTGTATTTGATCATAAATTTGACCTAAATTTTTGATAAGTTCTTTCTTTCTAGTGTCTTTACCAAACATACTAGGCATATCTTTTCTTAAAGCACTGATTATATAAGCGTGTACCTGTAAGTCAATACGTAATTGAATTTTATCATTTCTTATAACAATTTAGTCGATATCGATCGATTAGTTCCGAGGTGCGGTAATCGATAAGTTATAATTTTTTTCTTTACCTTCGCTAATCGTGCGCGTTTAATCAAGTCATTGAGTTTCCTAAGTGCCGCATTTCTAGGCAATGATTGCATATCTCTGAATAAATCTTGTTCTTCGTCTTCAAATAACCTGAAAAGAAAGAAAAAATACAGAATAATAAAAGATACAAAGTTACGCTGTCTATTCTAGGAAAAATTATATTTAATGGTTTTGCGTAACAAGTAGAAAAACGTGACATAATAAAAAAAGTTGTATTTGTATGAAGTTGTATTTGTATGAAGTTGTATTTGTATTTGTAAGAATACTCACCTTTTATTTACATCATATCTCAAAGGCTGATCCCAAAATGAGCCAATATATACCCTAGCTACTTCAGGAGTTTGTAAAACTTTCCCTAAGGACCACATCAATGCTCCATATACTCTCATCAGCTGTTGATGATCAATCATATCAGCTTTATTGAGTACAATTCTAATTTTATCATCATGACCACGTAATGCTTCAATCAATCTTCTAAATTCATCAGAAATATCAAGCTTGTGCGCATCGAATAGTAAAATGATCCTGTCTACTCGCTCAGCAAACCATTCCATAACACCAGTAAAATCATAACCTCTGTCAACCTAATATGAAAAATATTGGCTTTTTATTAAATTTATAAGGTTGATTTGTTAATAAAAATTGACAAAATACATACCCTTTGTTTTTCGCCTGATAAAATACCAGGTGTATCAACTATAGATATGCCTTTTAAAACAGGAGATGCAACAGTGGAACATTGAAATCTATTGAGAAACGCATTCCCAAATTTGGAAAGAGGACGAAATTGTTTGTTTGGGTCAACAACTAAAGCATTCCCAGGGATCACACGTTCATTTTCATGATACATAACTGCAATGAAGCGATCTGTCGTTGGTTCAGGTCCGATTCTTATTCCAGGAAAGTCTCGTTCTAGCAAATACTTGATAAAGGTAGTTTTTCCAGTAGAGTATTGCCCAACCAAAAGGATCATGGGTTTTGCATCAAAGTCCGGATCATCAAGTTGAGGTGAATGAAAATCATGAAATTGGTAATGTTGCTCGAGTGGTAGCAATTTAGATTTGTATATTTTTTTAAGGCCGTCAGCAACATTTTCAAAGATATCCTGTTTACTACTATCGTCTCGACCTAACCAGCTAAACATTTCGTCAAAAGATGGTTCTGCAAATATAACAATATGCTATAATCATTATCTGTATTAGAAGCAGATATGTTCATGTTTTTGAACATTTTTTATTTGAAGAAATGAAAGATAAGATCATAATCTTGCTTAATTCGTATTTAATAATTCAGCTTTGACGTTCGTTCACAGCTTTGACGTAACAAATTACGGAAGTCGTTCTTTTTCTCCCTTCTGTTTCTGATAATTTAAATAAATTACAGATAGTTTTACGATCAAACGTTATGTGCATTACATGTATTGTATTACACATATTTATAATGAGACGAAACAAGAGAAGAAGAAAGTATGATGAAAATTTGGGAGGAGAGCATGAAATAAATCTAACCTCTCAATCTGATTCTAGTAAAATGCACAAGCAGTGACAAGCACGATCAAACACTGACACTATCATACGGCACGACGTTTGACAGCACGTACAACTTATACGTATTAGAACTGATTCACGTACTAAATTTTAGAAATGATTCGATCCTGAAGAACTTGGCAATTTAATTTTATTTTCGAAGCATAGACTGATCGATCGAAAGGAGAACCGTGTAATGATCGAACGCGTTGAACATAAGAAAACAACCGGCGACTACGCGCGACCACTCAACGGACACGTCACGAGCAATTCTATATCGATACGACTGCGCATCTCAGTACACCTCCTTCCATTCTCTAGTCTATTATCCATCTCTCTCTGTGTTTCTCTCTACTCTTCTATCTTTTTCCCTCAGCTACATATTTCTTCTATTCTTCTCTCTTTCTTTCTCTCCACCTTTTTCTTTTCCTATTCCTTCTTCTCTTTCTTTTTATCTATCTGCTTGTTGCGCTATTAGTACCTTTGCTTCTTTTTTTTTTTTCTTAATAAATGTTTCTGCTTCTTTTTCAATAGATGCTGTCCTATCAATAGGAAAAAATGTTACGGAAATATGTATCTATAAGGTAACTAACGTGTAACTAACTAATCAGTTTTGATCAATTAAATTGTCGCGAGTGGTTTGGAATTGATGAAACTCGAAATAAATGAATACGCACAGTGAAGTCGATTATTTTAAATAGAGTCGCAATCGATGAATTCAAACGCATAGAAGTTAATTCAACGTGATGTGATAACATAATTTCGGAGTTTTTCTGTTTTTTTTTTTTTTTTTACAGAAGTAAGCAGTCCTCTTTCTGCTGACTGTATCTGTGTGTTACTTGCGTAAGTGAGCACACGCATATTGCCTATGTAAGGGACACGCATGTGTTCAGCTTTATCTCGAAATGAGCGCACTGTTACGTGTCACTGTTAGTCGAGGTCGGTCATATTCCAGCTATGATACATTACATACATATTTGAACGTTCATTCGTTTGCTGATCCATCTATTCATTTATCTATAGAAAGAAACAATTGTAGATAAGAGAAAAGAAAGAGAAAAATTCGTAAGATGTAATCTCATTACTAGCGAATTATTTTTAATACTGAAGCACAATTTAGTACAGCGATGCATGCATATGAATAGAACAGTAGAATTGTATAAATTGAATACTATGGAAATATTATATATTCATTCATTTATTTATTTATAAAATAAAGTATATACGTAGTTACTGATGACACTCGGTAAAACATAATATAATCATTTTAAATGTAAGTATAATATACATTATATTTATATTCCATATATGTCTACATATATATCGATTGATACGAACTCGGTAACATTTAATCGACGCGTTCACGCATATCTTCCATTTGGGCATTTGAATTCAACGGAAAGAGTGCTTGGAATAATCGTTCTCGTATTGCGTAACCAGACATGCAAAACATTCAGTGTCATTTGTTGCGTAAGCAACGCGGACACATCCTGGTTAAACGATTTTGTGCCAATTTAGTAATCTTAACCAGCTTCGCTGGAATTAGAATTGATTCGTATGATACAGCACACTTTGTTCATGGCTGCATGCGCTATCACTATCATGCATGCGTATTAGACCGAAGCTTTTGGTTCTTCTTTTGCAAAATAGATCATCGAGTGTGAACAATGATAGATATTTTATGCATTAATTAGAGAAAATCACGTAAGTAGACATTCGGAATCCCAGTCGCTGGGAAGCACGTTTTCCCATAATTTTGCCAAGGTTTTTAGTAGACACGGTGTGCCACACTTTGGTATACTAATATGATGCGACGCTATCGATTCTGTATTATTTAGATACTTCAACTGTAAAAGAGTAAGAACAAAAAAATAAAGAAGAAGAAAGGAAATAAGAGAAAAAAGATTAGATGAAACAAACATTAGCAAGTAATAGTACCTTGATTTCGGTGTCTGCAGAATTAGACGCGGCGTGCAATTCAAAAATAATCGTCGAGCCATAATCGGGTTTAAGGTATTCATTCGTAAATCCCATCGTCCTTAATAAATTGACGAGAGTTATATCATGAGCGGAATAGAAATACGCTCGTCTTGCATCTTGGCCATTATTAAAAGCTTGTAGATGTTTCAAAATTTCTTTTAACAACGGGCCTGAAAAGAATGATCGCTTATACAAGATATACAATTACGATAAGTGGATTTGTTATATTATACTTATACCTCCGCGAAGTCGCTGTTGCAACGTGTTGCTCGTAAATATGGCTAAGCTACGGGCTGCGATCTCACGCATTTGCCAATTATAGTATTTGTTCGTCCATTCGGGTAGTTTTAAACCATTAAGTTCCTCGATTTCCAAAGTATTATACAAAAATTCAACATCTGTGATTGTCGAGATATTTTCTCCGGTATATTTGGAAAGTTCTTCGTAATATTTGGCTGATGGAGTTCCTAGACGTATGGATTCATTCCCGTACGCTTCTTTTAAAGCTCTCTCTAATCGCGGACAAGGAGCCTTAACTGCGATTATCTGAAAATTGAAACACGTACAGTTATTAGTTTGTAACATATCAGATACGCGGTTTAATTGAATTTTCAATATCGGAAGTGATTTGTTGACACACGCACACACACATATACGTACCTTATCCAAATGTCTGGGAGTGGAATGAACAGGAATAGGACGCCAAATTAAACCTGGGACAAATATTTCCTCGGTCGTTGGTGGATATAAAGCAGCTAGTAAAACTTGTGCCGACATTATGCACCGATCCGCGTAACTGCTTTCCGTCAAAGACAAATCGCTTTCGTATTTGTTGCCAATTACCGAACCATATTCGTTACGAATCCACTGGCCAATGTTGTACATTCGTGACATACCTTCCTGTACATAATATCGAATAATTATACAATTATATAGATATATACATTGACAATTTCTTTACGGAATAATGAAACATCGAGACGCGTGAGTTTTTCTGAATCGATCAAACGACGATAGAAATGAACGTTCGTCGATTTATAACGAGATCATTTTGAAACCTTAGTTAAAACTCCCCAGCCTCCTTGCCAATTGTAATCCCGATACGGATCGTTCGGATAAGTCGACGTAGGGGTGCGATCTCCATGTCGAAAAACCTGTCGAGTCATTAACAAGATTAATAGTCGCTAAGAGAAAGATACATATTTTACTGATTATTGCGTGTTAGAAAACCGATACATGCACTTACAAGTATCACCTGCCGCAAGGAAGTTCGATCGTCGGTTGGATCTACCGTGGATGCGAACGCCGCATAGGCAAATAGTATAGAACCGATTATAATAACCAGTACCAAAACCGTCACTCGAATATTCATGTTATTCAGTCGACGATTGTAACTTGGTCTCTGTCGGACGTGTTCACTCATAATATTACATACACATATCATGTGTGTAAGTGAGTTCGTCTCGTTCGTCGTTATCACTAGCTACATAAAAGTCATTCGCTCCGAAGCGGCGAGATTATATCTATTTCAGTACGGTCATTAAACAACTTGACTCAATCTTTTGTTGATTATGTTTGCCGTGATAACGTTACTTATGCTTACGATCCTTGTCCCCATAGCTTTCGTTTCATTGCGTCAGTGTTCGTTTTTCATCGTTACACACGGCAAATAGCAAATTCCTCTACTCTTGTTACGTACTATTCAAAAACAAAGTGATACGTACATACATTTCATTGTTAGAAGATAATTGTGTGCGCGTAGGAATTGAAGGAACGGAAACGATATCCTCGGGAGAGGAAATTAATATTCAAAGATGAGATATATACGAATCAATTACTATCGACGAAACGTAAGCAGTGACTTGGTAGATAGAAAGTCGATGACTACGCTTCTTGCAACAGCGTCTTAAGTGTGCGTATATCGGAACAAGCAGTATCGGTATGTTCCATGCTCCGTCATGAACATCGTATTTGACACTAGAGCGCGCTTGTATCGTTGATGGTAGAAAACACGATATGGAAGAGAATGTATGCACTTGAATAAGACTCATGAAATGGAACTACTGTAGCAATATGATTTTACGAGAGCAAAACTTCCCGGAATCACTATTGCATTGCCAAAATTTATTATCGATAAACTTCACTCTTTCGCATGGGGAGATCATGCAAAAGAGTTCTTCTCTCACTGTGGAAAAATTAAAGTATAAACGAGCATTCTCTAGATGTTCAGATTAATGTTCATCATGAAGAAATTTAATGCACATTTCCTGATCCAAGTGCAACTTTGAAATGATTCTTTAGTTATTTGAACTTTGCTTGCTAATTAGAATGTCCTTATTATGTTACATTATTAACATCAGCGGCAACGATAACGACAGTGGAGAACATTCATGTACCAATTTATTTACAATATCGTACTATTGTAAATAATATAACTAATACAGCATTGATATAATAATTTATAACATAACTAATATAACACTAATATAATAATATGATATAATTAATACAATGCTAATGTAAAAACACTACAAACACTAGTATTTTTGCCAAGTGATCGTTATCTTTGAATTCGTTCGTTTGCAATAAAATAAAGGGGGGGGGG
>CAJDYZ010011346.1:58226-77592 GCA_903986555.1 Heterotrigona itama
CACTAGAACTACCACAGTGATCAAAATGAGCAATTTATAATTTTTCCTTAGATGTAAGAGAAAGTTCTGTCCTTTTTTTTCAATTTAAAATCTTTTTTTTTTTTTTTGCTTACATACAATTTCCTTTATTAGATATCACTGCAGCACTATTTCCTTTTTCATATTTATACAGTGTACCTCATTGCTCGAATATTCTTTTTTGAATCGCACATTGTGATACTAACGAAAACAAAAAATAATTAATTAACCCGAATAATTTCTACTGTTTGATATAATAAGATAAGTACCTTTTAATAACTATCGCCATTTTGCAGCAAAAGAACTTAAAGTCGATAATGCAGGGAACGACAGAACTCTCCCCTACACGCAATGTATCTCTGGAAATTTTATATATTAACAGTATATTTGAACATACTCGAGTGATTTTTAATAAAATATTAACAGAAATTTGTACTCTCAACTTTTCCTTATGCTTTAATCTTTTTACTACGAAATATTACACTTTAGTCTTCCGGTAATTTTTCGTAACGAAGAATCATTCTTATGTTCCTCGAAAATGTATATTTTTTTCTTCCAATTTTTTCTCTCTCTCTGTTCTTCGTCCTTTCCTCTTTTTCACTCGTCCTTTTGTTCCTTTTTCTTTCAGCGATCGGCCAACGCACGAACGGCTACTCCATTAGCCATCTCCATATCTATTTAAAACGAACAACAAATTCATTCGGCATGTATATATATATGTATGTATGTATGTATGTATGTATGTATGTATGTATGTATGTATGTTGCATGCACGTACGTACGTATGTATGTATGTATGTATGTACGTATGTACGTATGTATGTATGTACGTATGTATGTATGTACGTATGTATGTATGTACGTACGTACGTGTGCACACGTGCACGTGCACGCTCATTTACGCCAGAGAACAAGCGGCAACTCTCTCCAACGGCGGAATAAATCGATTAATTTGTCCGTCTTTGTCCACGCGGCGAACGTCCGGCTGCTGTGCCCTCCGCAACGCGCAACGTTCCATCGCTACTAAAATTAACGACAAAGAAATTGGCTGGAATTAGCGTTTAACACGCGAATATTGTTGGACGATTACGATGATACTTGGCATCGGGGCAACTGAATCACTCTGGCGGCCGCCACGCCGTCAACAATTATATCAATTCCAGCACTACGAATAGCCGCGTAATTGTCTGCTTGCATTTTGCCATTTCACCGTGTCGCCTCGCGCCAAGGTAATTATGATTCTCGGCCATCGATACTCCAGTCCCCATCCTTCGTTTATCGAACTAAAAAAAAAAAAGGAAAAAAAAGGAAAAACTAGAGTAACATTTTTTGAAAAATTTTTGGAAAATCGTTGGGATCACAATGTTGGAACATTAGTTGGAGCCCTGTCCACCATTGCGTCGAGTTCTCACTCGAAATTCAATTATCGATAAGCGACAGAGCCTCGGATAGCCACCGCGTTTCTGATTAAATTACCGATAATGGTTGACAACGATAGCGTAATCGGCCGATCGGCGTTTGTCTCACAGTCGGAACAAAGCTCGCGCGTTTGACGTGACGCGATTTTGAAATCACGCTGGAAGTATCGATTTTAATTAAAACTTTCAAAACGCGTCGACAATCTTTTCTTTCGCGACCGACGGTTATTTTCCAACTAACCTGGTCCACTCTTCAGACGGTGGCTGACTGTGTACAGTTCCCTCAGACAGCCAATTTTATAACAATAAAATTCCTCTAAAAAAAAGCTATGCAATGTGTCACTCGTCTTCATGTGTCGACGTTCTAATTTCATCCGTTCTGCTAACTCTTCGTTGTGACTTAACCTCTTGTGCTGGTTCACGGACCATAACGAGTGACCGTATACAATAATTCGTCGCTTTCTTTTTGAACTCGTCGGTACGATATCACTGGATGGAAATTATTATTAAAAATAAATTTATTATTTTAAACTGAGAAAATACTGATTTTTTTTTAATACTGATTTTATTTTAAAACTGAGAAAATACAGCAATTTTGGGACAAAAAATTCTCGACGTACGTTCCAACGCAAAAGATTAAATGCTCAAACAAAACACATGTGGATGCAATAAATAAAGCACGAAGCTCCTAAGAGTCAGCAAAGCTCAAATTTCGAACAATGGTTAACAACGATCCGCTCTCTTTGTTGCTCGTAATCCCAACACGCGTGCCATTTACCGACATATTTCACAATAAGCTGCAGTTCCCCCCTGTGCCGATAGAGAGCTCGATCCAGACTCGATCGGTTCTTTGTTTTACGCGCACGTCTCTTACGTAATCCTTGAGCATCGCGTTTGCTTCTGCTCTCTTTGTGTATCCTGGCTAAGCTCCTCTCTTTCGTCTTTCGTCTCGTTGAAATGAAAAAGATCGCCCAAAGCGGTTTCTCTTGTATTGCGTCTTGTGTCTCACAGAAGCGAAATAACACGAACTGGAATGTTTTTGCGAAATTCTCTCCCAATCGTAAAAATCGTTACTTCGATCCGAACGAAGTTGCGTTTTTTTTTTTCACGTCATCGACGACAGAATCCGAAAGTCACTAGTCAGCTAGTAAAAGTTACTATGCAATTACTAGTCAGTTACGAATTAAAATAATAGGCAATTTTCCCACGGTTTATACTTTCTTGTCGATCTGAATTGAAGAAAAGATACTTTCTCGAATGTTTCGATGAATCGAGCGAGATGTAATCGATTCGTTTCAACCTTGTGCAACGCATTGTACGGCTGGAATATCGATGCGTTTCAATTAAAGAGAATTATTTATGAGACGAAAAATTTCAGCCGGCGAGGTTTAAGCACCCTCGAAATTAACTTTCATTACTCGATATAAATCCAAGTACGGTGATTTTATTTGAAGCAGATTGCACCGTGCTCGACAGACTTTTCTCGATGAAATGACAGGATCCATTGTGACTGTTAGAATCCATTTCAACTTGTGTGAGTTTGTGTGTCTTTTCTGAGAACGTTGCAAAATTATCTGAAAATCGCGTTGAATAATCGTGTTTTGGGATTCGTGTAGATCTTAGTTTCTTGGATGGAACGTCACTTGTGTTAAAAACTTTATCGGTGAGGACGACAGAGTTCATTGTTTGAGATCTACGAAAACTCTTCGAGTAATCCGCTAACAAGTTTCTCATCAGTTTTCTCGAAAGGAGAGAGAAAGAGAGAGAGACATTTGCTCCCACGTGTTTCTCCTTCGATTGTTTCTAATACCTGTCGAACGGCTGTGGGATCGTGCATCGTTTCTCGATGTTTCTTTTTTAATTACTTCCCGATGTTTCCGTGCGCTCGTGTCAATTCCTGGTAGAGATTTTTAATTACTTTTGACTTTCTCCCTCTCTCGAGCTCCTCGCCATCGGCGATTTTTGCCCTGTCCGCCTTCGCGTTATACAGGGTGTCTCGATTCTACGTCAAAAAAATGAAAAAATAAGATCTTCGAAAAGAAAGAATAAAATTTTCTTCTTTAAAATCTTCGTTTTCGAGTTTGAGACAATTGATCAGGTATACTTTTTTTCCAGTTTTTGACTAGTTTATGCGCGAAACTCATTGCCAGTGAAAGATGTGGAATGAAATTTTTTTGTTCACGGAATATAAACCTCGGACGTGTTTCGTTAAAAAATAAAAAGATATCTTACAAAAAATACTGTATCCTACATTCTCCGCTTATTTTCACACGTAGAAATCCTGGTGATTGTTTTTTTCCTCACGTCTGAAATTAGCTAAATATTGATAAATTTTTTTCTTCCTTTTTACACTAATTTTTTTTTTTCCCCAGTCACCTTACACTCAGTTGGACCATCCGGATGTTTTGAGACACCCTGTACAAATGCACGAGCGAAACTGAACTGCTTCTCTTTACAGCTGATTTTTTTTCAAATGTCGCTGTTTTTCTCACGAAACGTTGCGAGTAAATTGTTTCCTTTTCAACGGATGACGGAGGTAAGATCGGTGGGTAGACTTGACAGTTCGTTTCGCAGAGAGGCAAAGAAACGAATGCACAATTTCGTTTCCCCCAGAACCGGTGACAATGGATTTTACACGAAACGAAAATTACATGGTGTATTGGCAATCCCACGTTCCCACGAACGAATCAATTATCCCGAGAGCGCGAATTTTCGTCGGAAATTCCGGCTGCGAAGATTTTTATGAAACCACGTTGCGCCATGTCGTGAAAAAATACACACACACACATACACATGAAAAAAACCTTTGGGAAATCGTACAACCGCACTTATATGTGCCACTGTGTACTCACCATACTTATCAAGGTTCCAAAGGGAGAGATCCAAACAACGTAGCGGTCGATGATATTGGCTAACTAATTTGAAACGTGTACGGGTAACGAAGGCGATAATTAAATCCACGTCGAGTTGCCAACTTTCGAAGTGCTTCGAGCCACGACGAGATAATCGAGTGGAATCGGTTTGGTAAACGGCTCGTTGAGTCAAATTCAAATATCGTGTGTCCGAACATCCCACCACTCGAAAATCAACGCCGCAACTTCGTTTTCAATCCGCTGCTTTTTTTCTTCTTTTTTTTTCTCTTTTTTCTTTTTTCTCGAGAAATGAAATCGACAAGCGGTACGATTGTTTAATCTCTCTCGCGATCGACTTGAGAAAGCGAGGACGAATAACATTTTACTTTGAAGAAAAATTCATTCCTACTTCCCTCACTTGCAATTACCGAGTTGAAGCAAGATTAATCTCCAGACGACGATGAAAATCAGCGGAAAGGATCTCCTCCTGGATTTTATCTCCTTGGCCTCGATTGGTGGGCCTCTCGTCCCGGGAACATGGAAGGAAATCAGCAGGCGATTCACTCCAGTTAAAACACCACGGCAATTATCCTCCGGTCTAATTAATTTTAATTGGCATAAACATTAAATGTCGGGAGAGACGGATGGAAACGAGCTAGATAACGACAGAGGACTAATGACGATCTACGCCCGTCTCGCTTGATAACTCGTTCGATTAATTATCGCACGTGTAAATTCTACGTCCACGTGTAATTACCAGAACGAGATTTAGGTTAGGTTTTCGATCTACCCGCTGACCGAATCGAATTCACGTTTCTTTTTTCAGGTAGTTGTACCAAAGAGAGCGGCTCTTTTGTTCGATCAATTGATGGTCGCGTTGCAGAAGGTGGTGGACAATCAGGGCAGGGGAGAGCTCGGCGGTGGCAGCAGAACGTTCACGAGATCGTCGGGATCTCACTTACCGGCCGGGAATTCCCAAGTCATTCCATCGGCTGACGAGCAAACGGTAAGGAACGAAACTATAATTGTGATTCATAATTCGAAGCTCATTCGAGTTCCACTCGGTTTTCCCGATGTTTTCTGCGCAGATGGATCTTCAACGGCGCGGACAGGCGAAAGGCCGGGTTTACTGGCGCTGTTACTTCAACGCCGTGACATGCTTCAAGAGAAAGTGATAACGAGCCGAACCAGTAACCAGTCTGCACCGCGATATTGAAACCCGACTCGACCATAAGATTCCTCGCATGCTTATTCCCGGTCAAAAGAGAAACGAATAAATCAAAAAATTCAGGACGAGATTAGACCCTAAATAAGTCCAAAGATGATCCTGTGTCTTCTCCCATGAGTCGGTTATTGTTACTTCCCTGTTACTTCTATCGAACTATCGAATCTGTCCATCTGTCTCCTTAACGCTGTTTTCTTTCTCCTTTCGTCTATTAAACGCTGTACCAAATGTATATCTTTCTGGTTTATAAAGCACATACAAGTATCGATTAAACGTATTTACTTAAAACGCATCAAATTTATGCGAACGGTGTTCACTTGATTGCATTTCATTTGAATCCCCCGATTAATTCACCTGCAAGGTAAGTTCATTTCAGTAGGCAAGGTAATTAACTGGGTTGCGAGTCTCATTTTCACGGGCTGTTTATTCGCGTCGTTTATTAAGAAACGCGCGTTACAAGAGCAAAGTATGCGAGCATACTTGTTGTTATCGCTCTGTAGAATCAGTCCGCGATTTCATAGCTACGGATAACCTTTCCAAACATAGAACTAATTCGCAATGTTTGGTGTGCGGAAACATATCTACAGCGACCGCTTTTATCGGCACCATAGGCTCGCCGATGTACTGCTTCGAGGCGGGCCTGGATAGATCTACTAAATTTTTTGCAGCTGCCCGAGGATCACAAGATACATATATCAACCTCGACAATTTTTTTGCCCTGCGCATGGTTAACAACGCTCTCTGATCTGCAAGAAATACACATTCATGCTTATACGTATACGCTAGTTAAAGTTGAAAAAGATTGTGTGAACGATGTGTCTTACGAAGTCCGGCTCGAGGTGGATCCACGACAGCAATAATATCGGGTTTGGTAGTTCTCCGAATTACAGGAGACAAAACATCCTCGGCTTTGCCGACAAAAAATTCACAGTTTGATATTTTGTTCGCGACGACATTTTCTTTGGCATCTTTGATAGCGTCCTCTATCATTTCCAACCCAAACACCTCGCCGCAATACTGAAATCGTATACGCGTCTGTTTCTTATCCGTACGATGCTTAATTTGTTATTAATTTAACGGGATCGTTCGTACCTTTGAAAATGCGAGGCCGATCGTTCCGGTACCGCAACAAATATCGAGGAGCGCGGTGTCTGTGGTCGGTTTTGCCAAGTCGATCGCTGCTTTGTACAACACCTGAGCACCTGATGTGTTCACTTGAAAGAACGCTTGAGGAGATATGCGAAACTTCATGCCAAACAACGTTTCCTCTATGTATTTCGTTCCGCTAATGTGATAAAAATTGTTTTCATTTTTTTCGTTGACGCTTCTAAAGTAAAAAATCAAATTAATCGAACGAACGACGTTCTTATTTATCTGTTAAGTTTGCCAACAGTTTCTCTGCCAACATTGCTTACTTTAGTTTCATTATCTGAAGGTACAACGATGTCACCCTTGCTTGTGCACCATTCCCAGTTTCAAAAAATGCTTTCAATTGTGACTTTAATTCCTCTAATTTCTCCGGGCTCAAAGTTTGAGGGTGTATTCCCACTATCACCATCAGATCATCGCGGAGAGTGGTTCTGACGGTGACTTGTCTCCAGTATCCACTATGATCAACTGGATGAAAAGGTTTTAATTCAGTGTTTTTCATGAATTCTTCGAGCACCTAAAATACTCACAATACAAAAAACAAATCTCAAACATTGAGTTGATGGAAATCTTCTGAACAACTTACTTTAACCACGACTTTCATTTTATTAGGAATGTGACAAAGATTGTCAATGGGCCCCACCGCTGTGGAACCAGCTGCATAACTGGTTAACCTGAATCCTATTACAACTGCATTCTCTTTCTCTCCTTTACCTAGATAATTGAATTCATGTTACACATGATATATTTATCTTATTCTATTAACGAGATAAATAAATTCCATGTGGAATTACCAACTGTAAATTCGCATTTATTTCTGTATTCTGTGATTGTGTCTGTACTCAAAATAGGAAGCAATTCACAAGGTAGTCCTTGATATTTAGTCTTTTGGTGATTTAACCACTCTAACAGTTCACCTTTGCTTTCTTTCAACATTTGGTTACAAATGGTTGATAAAATCGAATGCATTTCTTTTTGCTTCAGTTCCAACTAGAAATGTCAATTATTACTTAACACTTATCATGTATATTTTTACATTGAATTATCAACATTTGCCTTACTTGATTTGGATAAGGCATATTCCAAAGAGGAATTGTAGTTAATTTAACTTTCTCTTCTATGGATATATTTTGATCATCTTCGTGTAATTTCAAGCGTTTCTTTGTAGTCTCTTCTTCCAGTCTCCTTTTTACAAATGGGTCTGGTGCAGGTTTCGCAATCTGTTTTTAATAAGTTTGAAGGCAATAGATATACGTAGTGAATATGTGCCAAGATACGACAAAAATTTCAATGATGTAATTCACATTCAGCTTGACAAAAACAACAATGTATAAAAAATATATTGTAGTCAAACTAAAAGAAAATAAGAATACGTAACACCAAATTAAATACCTGTGCACTGAGCTTACAATTTTTCCATAAAATCCCATTTAATGTCTCTATAGCTTTCCGGCGACTTTCCTCGTTTCTAAAAGACACATAAAGCCACCCGCTACTCCGTTTCGGAGGTTTTATCTTACACGACTGTAGGTCTAGCTTTTCATTTAAAAGCTTTTTAAATTCACCTATTCCGTAATACTTTGGTAAACCATGTACCTCAATTTTATACTTCTCCGATGTAAAGTCGTTCCTTTCGAGATACGCATAAGGATTCTTTTCTATTTCTGTCGATTCGTTTGAAGCCATGTTTTTCTTAATTTTTCGTTCAATTGTATATTTTCAACCAGTGATCATATCAATTTTTATCAATAAACGTAAATATTCAACCTTTCTTTTCCTTCACACATGCTCTGTCTGCAATGTAACTTGTTTCAGGTTATGTTTGGTCAACATAAACTATACGTTTCTATTTCGTACTCCAAAATGATAGTAATCAATAAATCTGAATTTCATTTCGTTTTGTACAAGGAAATTAATATCGTGAAAAAGATGAATGAAAGTATATGAAAAATTGATATATAATCGGTAGAACTAGAATTTTATACGTTTAAAAAGAACATGCTCCGAAAACGTTCGTAAAAAATCCCTTAGCTTTCTATAAGCATATTGCTTTTAAAATTGGAAACTCTCGATTATTTTTTACACTGTTATCTTTAAAAGATTATTTTTCTATATCAAAATGAATCAGCAAGCTAAAAGTTGTTATTTAAAAAGCAATGACAAGGCACTAAAGACAGTGTATTTACCACATAAAAAGTCAATTATTTTGGGTCGTTCTCCAGAGACAAATATCACAGATACACTGTGCTCTAGACAGCAAGGTTTGCTGTCAATTATTTTAATTCATGTCTCATCATACCTTATTACTAATTTAATGTAATTGTGTGTCATTTTTTGTAGTGCAACTGTATGCAGATTATGAAGAGTATAAAGTCTTCATTCAACAAATCGGACTTAGATCCTGTGGCTTTAATGGCTTTAAAACAAATAAAGATGTCAAATTTATAGCCAGTCATGATGACTGTTTAGAAATGTTATATGGCAAGCATGTTTATCAAATTGAATTTAATCCTCCACCGGTGAAAACCTTTCTTTCCAAGAAACGGAGTAGAGGCTCAGGGATGTCCAATGAGAATGAAGAAAATTCTCATAAAATAGTTAAAACAGAAGATGACAATAAAGATGAAAAGACTCAAGAAGAGGAACCACAAACAGAAGTGAAACATAAAAAAAATGATCAGGGTATTTTAAAGTATATCAAAAAAAATAAAACAACGTCAAATGAATTCAAAGAGGAAGATAATATGATAGATTTGAACAATGAACAGAATATGTGGGAAAGTAAAGAAAGCGGTGCATTGTTAATATGCACAACACAGGGAGTGGAAAGTCGTTCAAAGGTAAATTGATGAGATACTAATATTTTTAAAAATGGACTAAGCTTTCTCGTTTTTAGATAGCAGCATATGATATGGATGGAACTTTAATAAAAACGAAATCTGGCTTAGTATTCCCAAAGGATTCTGACGATTGGCAACTTATATATCCTGATGTGCCAAAAAAGTTGCGCAAATTCCACAATGATGGTTATAAAATAGTAATTTTCACTAATCAAAAATCCATTGGATCTGGAAAAGTAAATCCAAAATCTTTCAAGAACAAAGCTAGAAATATAGTACAAAAGATTGGTGTTCCAATGCAGGTGTGCTTCTCTTTCTATCAGCTTGTATTAAATGAGATGATCTTATATATTTATTTGTAGATATTTATAGCTATTGGATTTATAGCAAATTTATTTGTAGATATTTATAGCTACTGGATCTGACATTTATAGAAAACCAGCAATTGGGATGTGGCAACAATTGGAAAAGGTAGGAATTATCTTTCATTTTCACTCACAAAAATTTCAGGCTTAATTTCTTTGCAGAAGAATGACTCTATATCTATTGATAAAGATAGTTCCTTTTACGTTGGGGATGCGGCTGGACGACCAAAAAATTGGGCTCCCGGTAGAAAGAAGGATCATTCATCAGTTGATCGATTACTAGCATTTAATTTAGGTTTAAAATTCTATACTCCAGAAGAACATTTTCTCGGACACAAACAGGCTCAATTTAAATTGCCCACGTTCAATTCAAAAAATTTATCAAATGGCGAGATATGCTCAGGAAGCAATATAACTTCAAGCAATCAAGAAGTAATTAAATATATTTTATCTAAAACGTTTGCTTAAAATATACATATAATAACAGCAAGTAATTCTTAATCTACATATTTAGATCATTCTAATGGTTGGTTGTCCTGGTTCTGGAAAATCACACTTTGCAAGAAATTATTTAAACCATTATGAATGCGTTAATAGAGATACTCTGGGAAGCTGGCAAAAATGTATTACAGCGATGGAAAAACATTTAAATGAGAAAAGTTGCGTAGTTGTAGATAATACTAATCCTGATTGCACGTCAAGACAGAGATACATTGAAGTAGCAAAAAAATACAACATACCCGTAAGATGTTTCGTTATGTCGACAAGTATTGATCATGCAAAACATAATAATAAGGTAATAATTGCCTCAATTTTTGCAACACAATTGTAATTTACAATATAAATGTTACACTGAATGTTTCATTTTAGTTTCGAGAATTAACTGATCCTAGTCACGTTAAAGTTAATGATCTGGTTATTAATTCTTACGTGTAAGTAAAATAACTAAAACTAAACTAAATTTATACAAAGTCTATTGTATTCAAATATTTTTAGGAAAAATTATCAAGCACCAAGCTTAGATGAAGGTTTCACAGAAATTGTTAATATAAACTTTGTCCCGAAGTTTCAAAAAGAAGAAGATCGTCACCTTTACGAAATGTATTTGCTTGAAAAATGAAATTTCTTTAACAAAGCATTATATAAATCTTTCTCAATTAATGTATGCTTTGTAATTGGAAAAATCAAGGATTTTAGTCAGATAAATTTTGTATAAAAAAAGTCATTATATAAAATTGTTATTATACGATATTATTATTATATAAAAAAGATATTGTAAATTGTAAAATTCATTATTTCATGCGTATTTATCGAATTTTTTGTTGATTTAAAGAGTATTAAATTATTTATTATTTTCATTGTTCATGGATTTTAATAAAGTAACTTTGATACCCCGATTTTCCTGTCTATCTATTAGTAATTCATTATTCTCTTCGCATTTGTGTACATATTCTTACATCTGTTTAAAATCGTGGAAACATAACCTCTATAAGACGCATGGGTTTTCTTGAAATGTGTGTAAACATTCAATGTTCAGAAGCAATTATAAATACATATATATAAAATGTCACGATTGATAGTAAAAAATTTACCAAAAAATGTAAATAATAAATTTCGACAATGTGATCATGATATTAGAATAAGTTAAAAATGTTAATTTATAATGATGATTTGTAGATTACAGATACGAAAGTAAAGGAACTTTTTAGTCATAAAGGTTTAATAACCGACGTACAGTTAAAATATACCAAAGATGGCAAATTTAGACGATTTGCTTTCATTGGATTTAAAACGGAAGAACAAGCTGTAGCTGCCAAAGAATATTTTGACAAAACATGTATTGATACTTGCAAAATATCAATTGAACAATGTGCAAGTCTAGGTATTTGTAAATTATTGATATGCAATTCATAACAGTTACAACAATAATAACAATAATGGTAATAATTATGATAATAATATTTATTTATAGGGGATTCTTCTAAACCCAGAGCATGGAGTAAATATGCAGTTGATAGTTCAACGAACAAGGCTAATAAAGATTCTACTAATAATGAGGGAACAGAAAATGTTGCTTTGAATAAGCCAACAACAGATGGGAAAAAGGAAAAAAACAAGAAAGATAAAAAGGAAGAAGGTCCAAGACATGAAGTCAAAGAGGCATTGGAGAAGGTACAACTAAATAATATGTACTTTGCTGTAATATATTTGAAATTTTTAAAACTTAATTATCAGAATAATTATTGTATTTAGCATAAAAATGATCCTTTGTTTATGGAATTCCTCGAAAGTCATACAACAGACAAAGCTATATGGAACAATGATACATTGATAACTAGTCAAATTGAAGCACATAACGATAGTGAGACAGATGATGATGAATTTAGCGTCCAGGATGACGATGAAGACGAGACAAAGAACAATGAAGAGGAAAAGGAGAAGAAGGAAAAGATTGCGAATAAAGTTATATCTGATTTAGAGGTAATTCTAAATGCTGATACTCTGTTATTTTTTTTACATATCTGTATTAATGATTACTCTGTCTTAAACAGTACATGGAATCTCTAAAAAGGAAAGCAACGAATGTAGAAAAAGAAGTTTCAAGTGCCAAAGATACTTCTAAACACGGTTCTATAAAACTTTTTACCGTAAAACTTCAAGGACTGGCGTATAATCACAAGAAAAAAGATATCAAACAATTTTTTCGTCCACTGAAGGCGAAATCAATACGAGTGCCGGCAAAAATTAAGGGTATTGCGTATGTTGGTTTCAAAACTGAACAGCACATGAGGAAGGCATTGTCAAAAAACAAAAGTTTTTTAGGTATCAACGTTAATTGCAATTACTAATTTTTTATTTTCCGTAATTTTCTACTTGTATTTTGTATTTCTTTTTTTTTAATCTTTGTTTAGATGGGAAACAAATATTCGTAACAAAATATGAAACAAAAGAACGAAAGTTTGACGAAGCAGAGAACGAAAACAATAATGTTCGATGGAGGAAACAAGCAGAAGCATTGAAATCCGAAGAAAGCGTCGCGGAATCGGGAAGAATATTTATCCGAAATCTATCGTATACGATAACCGAGGATGATGTTCGAACATTATTCGAAAAATATGGTAACCTTCCATTTTCACGTAACCCAACAATCATGATACTGATATCATAATCTTTCATTTAGGTTCTTTAACTGAAGTCGACCTGCCTATCGATCGGACGACCAGAAAGCCGAAAGGTTTCGGTACAATAACGTTCTTATTGGCCGAGCACGCGGTTAAAGCGTACAGTGAATTGGACGGTTCGATTTTAGACGGAAGAATGTTACATCTTCTTCCAGCTAAAACGAAGTCTAATCCTATGGAAGAACTTGACGAAAGTAGGAATAAATCCTCTACAATTCTCTTCTCTGATTCGTCCCGATAATTGTGTAACGCGTACGACTTTTACATTACAGAAGACTTGACTTATAAGAAGAAGAAAGAACTGAAGACCAAAATGGCCGCTGGATCGTCGCACAACTGGAATACTCTTTTCCTCGGTCAAAATGCCGTAGCAGACACTATAGCTGCTGTTTACAACACAACAAAAGAGAAAGTGCTTGAAGATGGATCAAAAGATTTGAGTGCCGCTGTCAAGTTGGCACTGGGAGAAACACAATTAGTTCAAGATACGAAAAAATTCTTGAAGGAAAACGAAGTCTGTTTAGATGCGTTCAATCAGGTGAATATTACGTCGAATGTAAGCTGCCGTAGAAAATGATAATCGAATTATAATTTCATCAATGTGTTCGTATCAGCCGTCGAACAAACGATCGAAAACAGTGATATTAGTGAAGAATTTACCGGCTGCAACGCCGGCGCAGGAAATTCGACAATTATTTGCGCGACATGGTGAATTGGGAAGGCTCGTAATGCCACCTTCAGGGATTACTGGTATGATTTTTATCTGCGTTAAATATACGTACCGTTATAATTACTATGTATTGTATCGTGTAATTTATTACGTTTAGCTTTGGTGGAATTCTTGGAGCCTTCCGAGGCACGCAAAGCATTTGCGAAATTAGCATATACCAAGTATAAACATCTACCACTTTATCTTGAATGGGCACCTGACAATACTTTTACGACTGCTTCCCCTCTGGCGGGAAAAAACAAAGCCACTGAGGCAAGCGAGAAAAAGGAAATGAAGGAACAAGTTGATAAACAGGCGGAGGAATTTTCGGAAAGCGAAATAAACGGTACGAATAAAACTAACAAAGAAATGAGCGAGAACGAGGACGAGGACGAACCTGAACCAGACACCACTCTTTTCGTAAAAAATATTAATTTCGCAACTACGGAAGAACAATTGAAAACGGTGAGTAATTTAACGTTCACATTCAACGTTTCCTCTGTTACACTTGACTTGTTGCTTTTCAGTATTTCGGCAAATGCGGTGCTGTTCATTACGCCACGATAGCGACGAAGAAGGATCCGAAAAACCCTGGCGCCAAACTGTCGATGGGTTATGGATTCGTAAGATACAAGAGAAAGGTGGACGCGGATCGGGCGTTGAAAGTCTTGCAAATGACAGTGTTCGATGGAAAGACTTTGGAACTGAAACGTTCCGAACGAATGCTAACGTACGGCTGTAATCTTGCTAGAAACTTTGTTTCAACGTTCGCGATTTTCTTAATGATTCTCATTTATTTTTAAATGTTTGCAGAACCGATGTGAACAATGTGAAAAAGAAGTCGTCGATAACGGCTCAGACGAGCACGAAAATTTTGATAAGAAACATACCGTTTCAGGCGACGATCAAGGAGATAACTGATCTATTCAAGTACGTGTTTTACCTTACTATATTTATTATTTTGCATTTCATTATTAATTCTGAATCTGGCGAGAATTTCTTTTATGTCTTCTTTGTTGAAATGTCAGAGCGTTTGGCGAGCTGAAAGCAGTGCGGTTACCAAAAAAGTTAGTTGGCGTCGAGAAACACAGGGGATTTGCCTTCGTGGAATATTACACAAAAAGCGAAGCCAAGGTGCTCATTAATAAAATTAATTACTATTAAACTAAATCGATCCGTGTTTCACTCTTCTTGTTCTGTTCGCAGAAAGCGTTTGAAGCTTTGTGTCAGAGCACTCATTTGTATGGGCGAAGGCTGGTCTTGGAATGGGCTCAAACAGAGGAGGGCGTGGAAGAAGTTAGGAAGCGAACCGCTAAACACTTTCATCAAGGTACGTACGACGCATATTTATTGCGCACTTGTCAACAAAAAATCATTCTTCGTTCACAGATGAGTGGATTAAGAAGAGTAGGAAAGCAACGCTAAATCCAGAAGACGTTGGCTTGGAAGAGGTCGCTTAATTTCCAACGTTGTCTCTATTTTTGTACATAGTGTTTGTTAAAGGGACAATGAAATAAATTCGCGCAGCGCACGTGATTCGCCGAATGCAAATTTCCTTTCGACTTAGCTGGCAACGATTCAAATCGATCGAGAGTTGAAAAGTCCTCTTCCAAGGCTCGTAAAAGCGCTGCGTTAACCTTCCTGTCACGTCGGAACTTTTTCTCGAAAATACATACTTGGGATTTCTACCAGTGTCATTGAGAGTGGCGCATCACGCTACGCGTACTGATACTGATGTATTTGGGTTCCGACGCTATTGGATTGATTTCACGTGCCAATGAATATCAACCTAGTTGACATTAATTCTCGACCCACGTTCAAACTGGATTTAATTGCAGCCTCGGGGATGATTTGCAAGTATAATTCTAGATCGAAGCACGCCTAGAATTCGATGGTTGATTGGGGAACCATTTCACTGAGGCTGAAATTTACAATTTATATCTGAGAGAATCTGAAAAAAACCGAGGCGTCCAAAAAAATTTACATAATTTAGAAATTCCTGCAAGTTTCGCCTTATCGGCGAAAACGAATTGAACAAAAGAGAAAACGAACAAGGATGCATAAGTGCGGTCTCAGTATACAGCTTTAGTATTAAAAGAAGCAAACACGCTAGAGGATTCGGTAGGTAAGGTGGAAGGGAAGAAATGTTTTCCTTTCACCTCTCTGCTGGGTGGTGGAGGAGTGGCAGGAATGATTCGAGTGGAGGTGGAGACGACCCATGAAAGTAACAGTGCCTTCTCCACCAGTTTGCTCGACACTCGCACTCAGTCTCACTCTCCTTGCCACTGGAGAACGGCGAAGCGCGCGATTCTCTCAGTGTCCTTCGTGGTGTGTCGTCGCCCAGGTACAAGGTCGCGAGTGCACCGGAAACGCGCGAGAAGTCGTGAGTCTATGCGAGTCCAGTGCGCGATGTGCTCGACTTGACGAACTTTCGACGAACACGAATCTCGACAGAAAGGGGTTAGACAATAAAACGACGAAAAATGGATTGGGTAAGATCCACGTTGATTTGTTCTTATACAGACTAGTATAGTCCCATATCTTTGTATGTAATGCAAGAATTGATGCAGAGGTTGAAGAAAATGTTAATCAATAATAATATTAAAAGTAAAAATTAATTAAGAATAATGATAATATTGAAAGTGAAAATTAATTAAAGGAGAAATTTGGCTAAAAGATTCTATGAGAGGGTACGATGGAGAGAAAGAAATGATTGTACCCCATTTAGTACCCCATTTAGTACCCCATTTAGTACCCCATTGATTTAGACTACCGATTCGCCGGCAGATTAGGCACATTTAGATAAACAGAACGCGGCAAAAGCGAATCGGAGATTTCGCTTTCTTCTAATTGTAAGTCGTCGATCAATGTCACTTTCTCTATATTTTATTCGGTAAATTCATCATCGTTGTGCTGAACGTTGGTTTTCACCAACGATGCCCGAGGAAGGGAACAAGTCGACGAAAAAAGAAAAGAAGAAAGCAAGGTAAAATTCCCTGTAGGAATTCGACGATCGTCGAAGGAAATGACGCGCGTTTTCAAAGTTGGGGCTCGGCCGACCGGATTGTTCGAGGGCGAGATCTACATGCATATTGAATACTCGGCTTAACGATCATTGGCTTCCTGCCGGCGTTGAGGAGGGAGAGGATATCTACCGGTTATTCGAGCCGCCTTCAACTGCACGCACTTGGTTTTAAGCCGCTGCGACAAGCGAAGAAGGAGCGAACGCGTGTAGTGTAGCAATTCGAGATTGCAAAACTATCGAGGTCGTGGCAGTTTTCTTTGCTAACCAACTTCCTACCAATTCAATCTTTCTTTCTTTTTCCATACAAATACATCAGTAAATGTAACTAAAAACGATATTATGTGGTAAATATATGTTCAGGAAATTTCTTTCACTGAAATATATAGTTTCAAAATACGCATGTAGTAGGAAGAAACTATTAGTTGCTTTAAGGTTAGGTTTAGTAAATTGATCTCGAATCCTCGAGTTTGAGATAAAATATTCTTTCATTAAGTTGAGATTAGTTTAACTGTTTATTAATTTAGTGTGGAAAAGCAAGATTTTTATTTATTTTGAAAGAAATGCAATAATTTACAATATTTTTACTTTGTAAAAGAAGAGAAAAATTCATTTACTTAATTGACTCTTGGCTGTGATTGGATATGAATCTCGCGATATAGTATAGATGTTTCTGAGACGCATTTGAGAACGTTCGCGTCGTTTATGTAACTCGAAATTTAGGGGACGCCATTTTATTTCGAGAACGATTAGCCAAACCGCCATGATTGGGATCGATCATAGTTGGAAACAATTGCGCAACGCGATTGTAATGACGCAATCGGGTGAAAAAAATTCAAAAACTTTCCCGTTGAATTAAACATTATTACTTTCGCGTCGTAAAAAGATAGATCGTAGAACTTTGAGAGACTTTGCTAATTCGAACCATCTAGAAGAGAAGAAAAGTTCTAGAAAAAAAGGAACCTTCGTTTTGCTTACAAATAGGAAATGAAAAAAGGTTAAAAGGGAAGAGAAAAAAGTGTTTGAAGAGTGCAAGGAAGGTCGCCTGTTGACCTTTCGATATCGTGTCCTGTCTCTTTGCTGCAGAACGTGATCTTTTCGCCTAAAGGGAAAATTAAAGAAAGCATACTTGTATTTTGAATATTCCCGCACTTTCGAAGGATTCGCGTTCAGACGAATGCGGCTGCAGATTTTTATGGAAATTAAAAGAAATATCTGGATGAAAAATTCGAATATTATAAAAAACCTTATACTTCGGATATTTTATATAACATATAAAAATGAATGAAATAATCGAATATTTTATATAATATATAAAATAAAATAAAAATAATAAAATAATAATATATAAAAAAATAAAAATAATAAAATAATATAAAATAAAATAAATTATATATTTTCAGTTTAATATTTTACATAAATATTTTATATATTTTCCTTGCGATAAATTCCAAACGATTTTGTATCTCGAAGTTCCACGCATGAAAATCCGCAGTCTATCTTCGCCTACTTTACGATCTAGCCTCGATTTTGCATTCCTCGATCTCTCCTGCTGACAACGTTGACCGGATTTTACTGATTCGATGGAATATGACTTTCGACGTTTTCACGGTTGGTTTTCTGGTGGTGGGACGAAGCAATCGGCAAAAAAAAGATAATCGCGGCCAGTGCGAATGCGGAAGTGGAAAATCACGAAAGGAAACGGGAGGATCGACGACGACCGGTGAAAAGCAAAGGAACAACGGCCATCTCATTTTGGTTCTTTATTACGTACTGAGGGGATTACGAATCGTCGGGATTCCCTCTGGCAAATTAAGGACAGAAGGCAAAGAAGATTTAATTAAGAGAGCGATCGTAGCCATTAAATTTCCTGGTAAACAGAGCGAGAGTCCGGTGCCTCGGAGCGAATTCCATGGAAAGTAAAAGTGACCGAGCCACGCTGGATTTATCCGCCAGAGAGACGGATAGATCTCCACTCGAACTCGGCCATTTGCTTTCGATCACGCGTTTCACGCATACAGGAATGTATTCGAAAAAAAAAAAAAAAAAAAAAAAAAAGAACAATCGAAACAGTCTTCGCTTACAACGAAATCGATTTTTGAAAAGAAAGAAGATTTGATAATTCGTTTGCGATCGATCTCGATCTTGAAATCGACAACTTCAGCAACAATTTGCACGACTTGCAGTTTACTCATTTTACTCGCGATCGGATCGATCGGTCGAATAGAAATATTCTCATACGATAATTAAGCAGATTCAGGATAATCCGAAGTCGTTTAAACGTTCCTCGTTACGACGTTACGAATCGTCCGGTTCACCTTTGCAACTGGTTTGCAACAGCTACCCCGTAGCCAGGTCCTCCGGATTCTCAAGGCTACGTTAAAATTATACCATCTCTCATTTTGTTCTTTCGTTGCCGCGTGCCTCGAATATCCAAAGATCCTCGCGAAACGTGTTTTCGTGCCTCCTTCGAGGTGAACTCGTGCTTGTTTTTCGAAACCAAAAACGCGGAATTCTCCATCTGTGAAAAAAAAAATTATATATATATATATATATTTCATTTATTTGTAATATAATATATATATA